>JAQJVL010002899.1:59546-76903 GCA_035578905.1 Stictocephala bisonia | reverse complement strand
AAATGAATAACTAAATTTCATTATTTTGTCAGTGTTCCTTCCAAGCTCTGATGTTCACTTTGAATGGAGCTACTGTAGTTCAAATCATAATGAACAAATTATTTCACTAGTTCATTTAACTCGATCGTTCATGAACTGCGAATCTCTTCACTCCTGCTTCTGCTTTTCAATTATGATCGGATCGCTATATCGTGTTTGAGTAATAGTATCTTCATTTCACACGTTAAAATTTATTGATAATGGCTCCTCTAGAGACCGTATTGTTGTAGTAACATATTAGAGAAAATACTACTTAAAAATCTTAAAACCCATTATTTAATACATAATCCAGGCCGTTCTGTGATGTGTACGTCTGCAACCAACTGAAATATTGGTATTTTTTCAGTCCAGTACATTTCCCAAATAATATTTTGAAAGAACAAAATTTTAATATTTTCAAAAAATTACTTAAAAATTATCTTTTATCCTTATCACTATACTCTTTTGGCGAATTCTGGAACACAAGTGCTACAAGAGAAGCAAAAGGCTGAGCAGCACTTAAATTTATTATTAACAAAATTGGTTACCATAAAGATGAATTACATTTCTTTTTTTGTGTTGTAATTATAATTAAGTATTTTAATGCAATTAAAATAAGAAACATGAATATAAGATAAAGAAATAATTAAAAAAATTAAGTGATAAATTTAGATAAGTTTTATTATTTAGAACTACAAAATTTAGTGTGTTACAGAATATTTTTATATCTTATAACAAACTTTTAGATTTTATTCATATGTTGAAGGTAACCTAATCTATTCATTTGTTCATATCATGAATAATAAATAATAAACAAGACACGTACATTGGTCTTATCAATGTATATGATGTTAATGAATAATGTTACAATATATTTCTTGACACTATTCATGTAATTAATGTTGCATAGATGAATAAAGAGAATTTGTATTTATTTGTATTTGTATACATCTTTTTGAATAATTATTATTTATTATTACCTTAGAAAATTCTTTGTTTAGGTTAACACTTGAACCGCCATTTCAGTTAAATATGACTGACAGTGACGTTCCCCCCCAGGCCAGCTCAATATTTGCTATCTTCCCACACACGCCAGGCTATTTAAGCAGAGTGCACAAACTTTCACTTGGTCAGTTATATTTGACTAACAGCAAATTTGCTGCTCACGCCGTGTTAGTCAAATATGACTGACAGTAAGGTTTTTAAATTTAAATTTTAAATTGCCCTTATTGAGGTTTAAAAGGATAAATAAAACACTTTTTGAAAGAGAAGTAACTATATGTTAATATACAACCATAAAAACTGACATGTAATAAGAAATTATGTGAAAAAAATGCTTAAATTCAAAGAAAAATGAGTTATAATAGTTTTGATATTTCCATTTAAGCTTGGTCATGAGCCGCCAGATAACAAGAATGGCACAATTAGGCTCGTTAGGGCATAACGACGCTCTAATTCAAATGAGAGTGCAATGTCTTAGCAGACAGGTGATTGTTTAGTGTCAGTTGAAAAAGACTGACATGGCGTCAAATAGGAACAAAATAACCTTCTGACGACTGACATCAGCTGATAGTATTTTTATTTTTTGACATTTAGACAAGCCAATCAGTATAAATTACGTCACAGTCAGGTTAGTATAACCTCCGATAGATGGTGCGGCGTGAGCGGAAAATCTGTCGTCTACTCGCCTGGCGTAAGCCAGCACATCACTATCAGTCTTATATGACTGACACGGCGCCAATGGAATGTTTATGATCAGTCAAAAATGACTGAAACGGTGATTACGGAAACTATTAAAAAATTAACTGGCGGTTAAAGTGTTAATTATTACGATTCTATGAACGACCTTAATTTTAGGAAATTAAGGATATTGCAAGCGTGGTGGCTCAGTGGCTATAAGGCTTTGGACTGCGGAGGGCAAAGTCCAAGGTTCGAATCCCTACTGAGCCAGCGGTCGGTACTTCACATGTTGAATAAAGTTCACACACAGGCTTGCAAGCCCATGTAAACTGGCAAGTGAAGTAAAAAAAATATAGCTTATTTCCACCCAATTTGTTTGCTTCAAGTATTAAAAATAAACAAATTTAAACTTTCTAATTAATTTATTGCTTTATTTCAACTTTTTTATTTGTGTATTTAGTTTGAATGTAAGGTACAACAATAAAATAATGTATTCAAAAAAGCCTTTTAAAATATTTTAATTTATAACAGGGTGTTTCTGTCTTATTATTTAGGTAAACATCTTCAGGTTACATTCTATAATTTGGAAATATACAACAAAACTAATGTTTTTTCCAGTTTGTATTTTACGATATTGGTACATAACATAGTATTTGCAGAAAAATTCTTTTTTTTTGTTATACACCATTGCAGAAAGATTTAAAGCATTCTGCTTAGGGGGACGGTGCATATGAAATTATTTTGTTTTCATCTAATTGGCAAGCGGGATGACATAGACAGCTTGATTAAGCAAGGCATAATAATAAAGGTTGTACTGTATTACAAGTAACTTACTGAAATGGTTAAGTATGCAGCTGTACAATTGGTTTACAATATCTTCGCACTATAGATGCTTTATTGTCATTGCAGGATAGAAGAAGGCACTTATGGAGTGGTGTATCGAGCCAGGGATAAGCGCACGGAAGAAATAGTGGCTCTAAAACGCCTCAAAATGGAAAAAGAAAAAGAGGGATTCCCTATTACTTCACTTAGAGAAATAAACACTTTATTAAAGGTAAATTCTTTTTTCATAATCATTTAGATTAATTATAGGCCATTTAGTCCTTAGGTAAAGAAGAAATGTGATAGTTATAAATTATATCTTTGTTGTTAATACGAGGCGTGTTTTTAAAGTAAGTACCGTTTTGGAATCCCGCCGCTGTAGCGCTGCGGTCGGCGTTCAGCGCATGTGTGCTGTGTGCTGTGTACTAGTGTCTGTTAGCAAGCCACAGCCGTCTTTAAGGATCCATTCGACCGCATTTAAGGTCGGTTATGACTGTTTAATATTCTTCCTGCGATTAACAATGTTGCCAACTGTAAAGTACATATTATGATAAGTTTTCGTAACGTTTAGCAGGCATGAAAGCAGCTGATATTCATCGATAGATAGAACAGAATGAGTGGTGGGACGGTATGAATATGGGTAAGAACTTTTAAGGTTGCTGTACAAATGTGCATGATGAGGAACGAAGTGGGAAACCTTCACTCATTAGTGATGACGGTGCAAAACTTTGATGAAAAAAGTCAGAGAAAACAGACGCTTAACAATTGCATTGTTAAGTAGTGTGTCTGCAAGTGTCAAGTAGTGCGATTTCTGAAGTTGTAACAGGACGTTTGAAGTACTGAAAGTTATGCTTACGCTAGGTTCCCAAAATGCTGACGGAAAATCACAAAACAAATGATTGGTGAGAATCACAAAAAGAAACGTATAACCAGATCTTTCACATTCATTGATCATTAGAATCGTGATGGTTACGATTTTTAAAACCAAATTGTCACTGTGACAGACTCACGATGAATGTCAGCTGCTTTCACGCCTTAAGCGTTACGAAAACTTACTATAACATGTGCTTTACGGTTGGCGGCATTTTTAATCGTAGGATGAATTTTAAACAGTCATAAGCGACCTTAAATATAGTTGAATGGGTCCGTAACGGTGGCTGTGGCTTGCTAGCAAATAGTAGTACCCAGCGCGCATGCGCTGAACGCCGACCGCAACGCTACATCGGCGGGATTCCAAAAAGGTACTTACTTTTAAAACACGCCTCGTAGTTCCCTTCCCACTATTTGCTTTTTCTCTTTAAAGTCGAAAATATTTTGTTCTATTTGCACATTTATAATCAAGATATTTTGCTGATTTTTCAATATACATTTATGCTTAATTTTGAGAAGAAATGTTCTAAGATTAATGAAAATTTCATATCTCAGAAGAAAGCAATATGAGTAATAACGAATTCAAACTGTACGGTCAATGGAAGTCTGTTAATTTAATTAAAATTGCCAATCTTTATTAATTTATCAAATTTTTATTTGTTTATTTTATGTTACTAATCAGAATTTGTTTGAATTGAATTATAAGTGCTAAATATAGCATCATAAATAATGGAATAGCAGTAGTTTCTCTATTAAAAGATTTTGTCATTAGCGCATATAACTCAGTAGAGTTCCCATTTCTCACTCAAAACCCCTACTGTAACTGTCCAGTGCTATCAACCCACCCACCCACTCATACACATACAGTGCTAGGACCCACCCATCGACCCATACACATGCAGTGCTAGTTACCCACCGACCCATACACGTACATTGCTAGGAACCCACCCACTCACTCATACATGTGCAATGCTAGGAATCCACCCATCGACCCATATATATGCAGTGCTAGGTAACCACCCATCGACCCATACATATGCAGTGCTAGGTAACCACCCATCGACCCATACATATGCAGTGCTAGGTAACCACCCATCGACCCATACATATGCAGTGCTAGGTAACCACCCATCGACCCATACATGTGCAGTGCTAGGAATCCACCCATCGACCCATACATATGCAGTGCTAGGTAACCACCCATCGACCCATACTCATGCAGTGCTAGGTACCCACTCATACATGCACCTATACATTGCTAGGGACCCACCCATCGACCCATATATATGCAGTGCTAGGTAACCACCCATCGACCCATACTCATGCAGTGCTAGGTACCCCCACTCATACATGCACCTATACATTGCTAGGGATCCACCCACTGACCCATATATGTAAAGGTGCCATAAGAAATATTAAGATTAGGAATAAGTTACATAAGAAATCTTTTGATGCCTAAACGAGAATTTTAACTAGACCTATAACAATATTTTTACGTATATTAGCTTTAAATCTAGATGCATAGTAATGGTAATTCACTAGTGTGTGGACTGGTTTTAATTTGCAAGCTTTTTATAAACCAAAATAAAATACTAAATATGATTATTTTCTTTTTGCACAGTTTTTTCTTCTTAAAATATCTTATTACTATCATGTATAACTTTTTTTTTTTTATTTGAAAATTTCCAAATTTTAGTTTTAATTTCAAACTTTTAGACCATTTTAGTTAGGTATTATAAAGGTTTTTGTAAACAATTCTAAGACAGCCAAAGTGTACATAATTTTATGGAAAATAAAAAAAAGTGTGTATTCCAATATATTTGAAACTAAATTAATGGAAGAGATAGGTCATCATCAAACTTTACCAGAGAACATAACTCCTCTAACACTGTATACAGAAAAACGCCATAAACCTGCAGGAACTGTTGATTTATCTCCCAAATGTGCCTCCCTGACCTTCACTTCTACTTCTCACATAGAACAGTTTTACTTAGTTTCAAATATCCTTAACTTGTTTGTTACGTGAATGAAAACAGGTTTTGCCCCTAATCATGCTGATTTGCCAGAAACCTACATATAACTCACTGTTCAGAGGCAAATGCTCATAAATATGAGTTCTGTTCATCCCATTCCTGAAGTTATTCCTGCCTCTAGTGTTACGTTCATGTATGTCTCGGCTTTTAATCAGAGCACTTTTAGACATACAAAATATCGTTGTTTCAAGAATATAGAAACTAGGTAAAGTCGATATGGTTAATTTTATGACAAATGTTTTGCATGATGTTCTAAATTTGCATGAAAAATTATAGTTGCATGTAGGCTTCTCACAGTACTATTCCGTAGAATAGATAGTGATATAATTAGCCATAATATGCCGTTCCCTAACAATTATCATGCATATCACCATAATACTGGTAGGCTAATGTTATTCAATTAAACATTTTCATGTAGTAGAACTTAATAAAAACTGAAAGTGCGCTAAATAATATATTCATATTTGTTATTTTTATGATAGTTTTTTTCACAAACAAATCTTGCCAGTGACTAGTGATTTTGGGAATTTCAGATTTAAGATTAAGGAATAATTATGTGGTCAGCAAATATGTTTCTGTGTGATTTATTTAAAAGATTTAAATTATAGCTTGAATTTCCTTTTTGAAACAGCTTCTGGTTTGTTCAGGCACAACATCCAAACATTGTAACGGTGCGTGAAATTGTTGTTGGGAGCAATATGGACAAAATTTTCATCGTTATGGACTATGTGGAACATGATCTAAAGTCCCTCATGGAGACCATGAAACACAAGAAACAGGTGTTTTTACCAGGTATGTTAAATTAATATTTATACATCTTTGAATATTAATTTTGATATCTTTATAAGTTTTTGAAACTACCACATTTCAGCATGTCAAAGAAAGAATGCTTGATGAAGATATGGCTAGTCAGGTCTTGTTTATTATCAAGTAACCAATCGGAAGGGGTTGTAGAAAAGGGTATTCGTAGGGATCATTCCAGTAGCATCTGGTTCTGATTTATTTTGTTAAAAGAACTAATCATTATGATTTGAGTTTAAATTAGCCTTAAAGATTTATCAGTTTTAGTAATTGTTTAGTAAACAGTAATAAGATTAAACTTCTCAGATTGCTATAAATTATTGACGAATAATTGCAAGTGATTGGAATTTGTTCATGTGTGTGTATATTCAAGTGCAAAATCATCCATTATGTACAAGCTTTCAGGAATGAGTATTCTGGGATTCTTAAATATTTGTTACTAAAAAGGAATCGCTTTCTCGCATTGTCCATTTATTAGCATTACCACTACAATTAGATATAAGAGGGATGAAAAATTACTAGGCTAAAGCGGATTTTACTGAACATTTTCAACCAATTTATTTTAAATTAGGGGTGTGCGAGTACTTGAAACTTCGAGTATTTGATCGAGTATTTTATTACTCGAACTCGGCTCGAAGCTTCAGAAACTACTCGAAGTTCGATCGAGTAGTTGTATTTCACGAAATATCAGATTTACATCTTAATGTAGTTTTAAGAGTAAGGAGTTTTATAAGTTACGAATAAAAAATGTGCGCTTCCTTATGTTTTATTTTACCCTTGTTCATATGTTAACAGTTTGTTACACGTGATTATGAACTAAACAATACGCCTAAAAATAGGTAGTACACGATGACAGTCAAATGAACTGGTCGACGTAGAGAACGAGTTCGTTCATTATGATTTGAACTAGTTCAATTCAAAGTGAACAACAGAGCTGGGAAGGAAGCGATCACACATGTTGGTTGTCCGAGTACTAGTCACTTGAAACCTAACCTAAAATAGAGTGAATAAAACAGAAGTGCGGGTTAGTGTCTTTATGACCCAAGAAAGTTGACGAGAGATCCGGTTCAAGATGCTCAAAAAGACCAGTTACTGATACAAATATAATGGTCTGTACGCCGTAGAAATTATGCATATTTTCGTTCATATCAATAATACCGCTCAATCAAAAGGGTACTGAGAACGGGTCACTTTAGATCCCAAAAATCGAACTTCCCATCTTTTCTAGGCGAAAGTTCATCTCGGTTTTAGTATACGTACGTGCAAAGAACCGTTCAGCTTATTTTCGGAACTGAAATTATCGTATATTTCTTGCTAGTCAATTGAGGTCCGTTTTGTTTTTTAATCTGAGCAGGAAATTGTACAATGATTTGACGTAAGAAAATATCGTATCATATAAAATATGGTAATGGCCTTCTAGCAGCGTGTTGCACAACATTATTGATTTATTTTCCATCAAATAAAAAAATATATATATAGCCGTGGCGAAAGTCTATTAATTATTATTCCTTAAACACCTTAGATCGCCAAAACTGTGTGTAATATTTGCGCATACGATATTTTTTCCTGTCAATTTGTTGAACAGTTTCCTGACTAGGTTAGACAATAACACAGTTGGAGTATAAAAGGTGGTAAAGTACGATAATTTTGATTTGTAAACTCACTGGTTCCCTGTTCACATTGATGTCGATGTAAACTGTAAAACAATCACGAATCAACCCAAATGAGGGAGAAATATGTTGGAAGACCTTTTCTAAACAAAATACGATGAATTTAGAGATTCGGAAAATAATTTGTATTGAACCGAAGCCTTATCAAACGTCTCGTTTTTTATTCATAAGTTTATATTTCAGAATTAACAAGACATAACAAGAGGACAAATTATTAGACTAAACTGATTTTACTGAAAATTTGCTACCAATTCATTTTAAATATTGATATACTACCACAAACTGTAATTTTATACACATATAACTATTTTGAACTTCCATGCAGTCATTTTGGAGTGTTAGGTTGGTAGTTGTGAATTAAAAAAATCAAGCATGGCCAAATGGTTAAAAAGTCAACAGCTGTTTATTTCTAACTGTTATTTACATTTGTATTTGGAGTTAATACTTCCTGTTTTTCTTTATCATTAACCTAATATTACAAGTTGGTAAACACTTCAATTGTGTTTACTGTTTTACATACATTTTAGTTGTTTTAAGTGATTAAATCAGTTTGATTTACAATATCAAACACGATAAGGTATTTGTTTAAAGTTTTGAGGTTATGGGGCGGAAAACTGATATAACACAGAGAAAAACTGTCCAGGTAACGGTTCTTTTAGAAGAAAATGTATAATATCAGAGTGAAATAGCAGCTAGAATCAACATCTCTGAAAAATCTGTTATCAGAATAAAAAGAAACCTACAAAACGAAGAAGATTTTAGACCAAACCGTGTTGGAAAATGTGGAAGGAAGAAAAAAAATCAACGACAGAATGAAAAGAAGACTTAAAAACATTGTTCTCACTGACAGAAGGAAAACTAAAAAGCTTCCTGATGATTTAAATGAGTACAGTATCTCTGTTTTGACGAGGACAATCAGAATAACACTGAACAGTTAAAGACTCTTGGCCCGCAGGCCTAGGAAGAAACAGAAAATTACTTCAGTAATGGCAAAAAAATGTCTAGATTGCGTAAAAGGTCTTTAATATTGGACTGCTGATGATTGGAAAAGGGTAAGTAACTTTGTCTCTTAAATAGTAGTTTTAAATCTACAAATATGTTCAACAGTTACTTGTTTTGAACTTATATACATTAAGCCTACTTTTAAATTTGAACAAAGTTGTAATTTATTTTGTCTTGTGACCTCTCCACTGTATAGCTGTAAATATGTAAAGCACATCGGCCTGTATACTGTACAGTAAATAGAGTAAAATTTATAGCTCATTCATTTTTTTTTATGTCTGATTTTCGAATGAATCAATTTTCCAAGTTTGTGGCCAAACCTCACAGTATGTTAGAAGGCGGCTGGGTGAAGAGTTTCATGCTAATTGTATGTTAGAAGGCGGCCAGGTGAAGAGTTTCATGCTGATTGTATGACAGACTGTGAAACACCCAACGCAGTTTGGTTTGGAGTATAATATCTTCCAAAGGGCCTGGAAAACTTTATATTGTTGAGAGAACCGTGTAATCTGACCAGTATTTTCATGTTTAAAGATGAAACTAATGCCTCAAGCACAAAAGTGGTTTCCGTATGAAGAATTTATTTATGCAAGATGAAGCTCCTTGCAAAACACTTAGCTCCTATTCTTGGAAAAACTTCTTAATTGTTTTTCGAGTAAGAACAGGAGATAAGTGTTCTGCCTTGGCCTGGAAACAGCCCTGACATGAACCCTATACAAAACTTGTGGGCAATAGTGAAGTGAGAAATGTGAAAAGTTAAGATAACAACAAAAGTTCAGCTCATTGAAAATCTTATTAGAATTTGACATTACAATGAAGAAATTCAAAATCAAATAAAAAACTATTTAAATCTAGTTTATAGTATGTATGCCAATTAGATTGAAAATGTTAATCAAGAATAAGGGTATTCATACCAAGTACTAAACACACAACCTTGTTCACTATTACCTCTACAATTGTACGAATTGTAAGAATGTAATAAAATATGCTAAAAAAGTTTGCTTAGTCTAATTGCTTTGTCCCCCCTCTGGTAGGAATTTATGGTAGGAGTTTGTGCCTATATAGCAAGAATACTGAAAACGTTAACAGAATATAAAAGTAGAGTCGTCAAATATACAGTAATATCAATTTGGATTTACTGTTATTAATACTTGAGGAAATAAAAGTTATAAAACAGTGTGACTTCTATAGCAGGAAATGAAAACCAGAGATCAGATCAACTAAAGATTGTTAACACAAACAGAATTTCATTTTTATAGATGAGACCATTGGAAATTGAAGTAAACATACATTTTTATTATGAGTGTGCGAGTAGTGATTTTTGAGTTCGAGCCGAGTCGAGTAGTTGGGAATTTTTTTTCGAGTATCGAGTATTTACAGAAAGATTTCCTGTTCACCCAAGACAACTCTAAGAAGCAGACACCATCATAAGCCAATCTTAAGTTTTGCCAGATTCGTAAATATATACATCTAAACTGAACACAATAATTTTGATTTGTTGTTTGCAACTGTAACATTTGATAAATAAAACTTTACTTCCTGCTTCCCTACATTTTTATGTGGCATTGTTTTGTTTAACCTATTTCCTTAACTCATGACTAATATGATGTGAGAAAGTATAATATTAATTGAAAAACGTGGACTATGAAGATTTCATCTGTTCACTCATATCACAGATCATATTTTCTATGCAAGCCAATTATTCTGTTTCACAGCCGGCCGATATGTTTATCTGGTGGTTACGTTCAAAGTGTAACGTGAAAACGTACGTACAGTAGCAAAGCTTGTTGGCAAAAGCTGAATCCAATCCAACCAAAGTGATGTTAAAATTCAGGCGTCATCGTCAAATGCAGTCAGTTGCGTTCAGAACTACCTCCTCTCAACAAAAAATTGATTGTGTATACTAGGGTGGAACGAAAAAATGGTTTTTTCCAATTTCAATATGTAATAGTAATAAAAAGTTGCCTTTTGATATTATTAAATCAATTGTAAAGTTTGAACACCATTGGAGTAGGGTAAGAGGTTCCACAAATGGTTAGAAATTGTGGTTTTTTATTAAATTTTACCTAATTTCAATAAATTTGGATCTGCAAAAAAAGTTTGTATTTAAATGCTTTAAAATGACAGTTTTAGCTGACTACGATGTATTAGCTAACAGCTGATTATAGTTGATGACATGTACGGTTAGAGTGGAGGGGGGAGCGTGTTACTGCTTGTCTGCAGCAAATAGGTGAGAGAGAGTGTGTTGGGAGTGCAACTCTCTATGCCTCAAAGCTCGTCTCAGTCCAGTCCAAGTGTTTGTGTGAGACACAATTGTAAGAAGTTGTTCTGAAGTGCAAGTTGTGAATGATTAATTTTTATTGTGTTGTTAGTCTAAGTAAATAATTTGCTAAAATACCTTCAGCTTATTTGTATAATACTTATATTTTGTTTGTTAATGAGATGGCAGAGACATCAAAGCAAGTTCAGACTAGACTTCAGTGGATATGCCCCATTTTCGGTCATCCTAAAGTATTGAGTGATATTTATTTACCAAACTACGATAATGCTTGTAAATATTAAGTATTAACTTTATATTTAACATGAGTTGAAACCAGATATATCATCAAAAGGGCCAACAGTGACTGAGATTTCAGATATTCTAATGGAGAAAGTTGGAAATGTTTGGGTTAAATCATACATTCCTACAGTGTCTCGTACCTGTGTGTTGCAAATGGGAAAAGCATATCATGAAAAGTACGGTATAGAAATATATTGAGATCAAATAAATATAATTTGATAAAAGGGAATGAAAGGCACAGAAAGTTATGATTTAGCTGTTGACAAATTTTAAGTGAAAGTAAGGGTCTTCTTGATGTAGCATCTTGCAAGGTTAAGTTGTTCTTAGAGTGTAAGTGTACAAAAGAAAAAATGTTCCTGTGATTGAACGAAAGTTTTTACTAGATCAAAGAACAGACGGAAAAATAAGTATCAGCACATTTTATAAGTCGGTTACCAAGATTTTGAGCCAGAGAGAAAGAGAGAGAGGATCGAAAATTAAAGGTGATACAAAAACAGCTTAAATACAAATACCATTTGGAAGCTAAGGCAGCTAAATACAACTCAAAATGACGGGTATTTCAATCTAATAATTCGAATGGCGAGTTGTCGGTAGAATCGGCCAGTATGACTGGAATTGATGTGCTTAAACCTGTAGATTTAATACTCAATCAATTCAGTAGATGAGTTTCTGGCTGAATCAATTGACAATGCAAAGTCTTCCACCTCTTCTCAGGCCCTAACAAAAACCATGCTACAACTGCTAACAGAACTGGGGTTTCAGACAGAGTTGCAGCAGCCATAGCAATTGCCGTTCCTTAATATGTGGGAGACCATTCAAAGCCAGAATTGCTTCACACAAGATGATGCCAAAATTTGAAACAGAGAAAGACTTTACTTAAAATGTATTTGAGAACATTGAATATTGATTTAAATTTGAGTTTAGGTTAAAGGGCACTAGGCCAGAAATTAGTATATTAGAGAGATAGGACATCAGCAAACTTACCTTAAAAGACAAGTTCACTAACAACAGAGTAGTAGTCACAAACACAAAATAGACACAATCTCACAAATTTTCTCAGAGAGAGAGGGAGGGGGGAGGGAGGGAGAGTTTGCTGATGGGGAAGGAGAGAGTTTGCTGATGGGGAAGGGGTTGAAGGGAAGTGGTCTATCTTATGTTCAGATTAGGTGGCTCACGGGATTTTGTTATCCATTGGTGTGCTAATTCCATCCTTCGGAGTTGGGAACTATTGGCATGGGAAGGAAGAGATCTGATTACCTTAGTGGTGTAACACTGATCAAAATTTTGATTATGGAGAACAGTATGGTCAGAGACAGGTTTTTCAGGATTTTGGACTTTGCAATCATGTCTATGGCCATTCATGCGTTTTCGAAGGGTTTCACTTGTAAGGCCAATATATTGGGCAGGACAGTGCTGGCACTGGAGTTGATAAATTAGATTGGTGGAATCGCAGGAGTGGTTTCCAGGTATCTTGTAGGTTGAGTCCTATCTCTCTAATATACTGATTTAAATTTGTTATATTTCAGTTGTCTATTATTTGGATTTTATAAATAAATGTGTGTTCTCATCTCAATGATTATGACTTTATTGCTTAGGTTAAGTACCTGTCTACTCTCATTTGGTTCATTATTATTACAATATTATAAAAATAAAATGAGATATTCCAAGTACCTTAAATAAGTTTATGTTCAAAAATATCATTACAATATAATATCTCCCCTATCTTGCCACATCAAAGCCAAAAAAGTAATTTTTGTAAGACCTTTATTTTTTCATGCTTTAATACCTGCTAAGTGGCCCTATAAAATGATGGACAACAAATTATAGTTTTTTTTGCCTTATTTTAGGTGTAGTTTTAATGGAATTTAAATAGTAAACATAAAACTCCATCAAAAAAGTGTTTATAATAATTTTAGAATATTTAAAAACTTTAGAATATTATGCTTAAGGCTTTTGCGGCACCTCAAGATGTAGTTATATCACAACAAAACTTTGAAGAATTACTTCTCACATAAAGACAAATTTTAGTCACTATTAGAATGTGTAATACAGAAAAATATTTTTGTCCCTATACCAACGTTGCACCCTAGTGTACACGCCATGAAGATTGGATTTGTGGGTATTTAATTCAGTAATAACAAGATTACAATTCACCGGAAATAAGCTGTGAGTTATATAATCAAATTTGAAAATTTGGATGACAAAGTAGTTCAATTGATCGATAATAACTAATCAGGTTTACTAAAAATAAATTTTAATGTAGCTTAGGATGAAATAGTTTTAAAATTATGATCGGTAATGAAATGTGTGCAACTTGAAACTACTTCGATACACCAGGCTATACTGAATAACAGATAAATAATTATCACGTAACGAGAAATTGATGAAAACCTGGCGTATTCGATTGAAAACCATAGACGTAGTTGGCTAATATAATAGGTCTAGCCGATATTGGTGACGAGATGCAGTCTGAAATATCAGCTATTAAGTGCCAACTACGTGAACAATGAAGATTGTGAGTAGCTAAATTATAAACTTATGAATTAAAAACGAGGCGTTTGATAAGGCTTTGGTTCAATAAAAATTATTTTCTGAATCTCTAAAGTCGTCGTATTTTGTTTAGAAATTTCTTCCAACAACATGTTTCTCTATCACTTGAATTGATTGTTTTGCATTTTACATCTACATCGACGTAGTTAGTAGTAACGATTTGAACAGGGAACCGTTCAATGAGTTTACTAATCAAAATTATCGTATTTTACCACCTTTTACACTCCAACTGTACTATTGCCTAACCTAGTCAGGAAACCGTTCAACAATTTAACATATAAAAATATTGTATGCGCAAATGTTACACACAGTTTTTACGATCTAAGGTGTACACAATAATAATTAATAGATATTCGCCACGGATATACAGTATATATATATTTTTTTTATTTGACCGAAAATAAATCAGTAATGGATGGGTGGAGGGTCATCATCACTGTATGTGTATGGGTGGGTGGGAAGGTCATCATCCCTGTACGTACATGGGTGGGTGGGAGGGTAATCATCACTGCATGTACAGGGTGGCGCAAAAAGAACGCATGGATTTGAGTAACGTAGTACCAGTGCAGGGTGGCGGTCAGTGACCGCCGAGCGACGCCATTTTGTTGGTTGAAGCGTCCAGTTTTAGTAGCAATGGAGCAGTGGAACGTGCAGCATCGCGTGTTCGCTGTTGAACACTATTTCAAATCAAATGAATCTGTCATCACTGTTCAACGAAAATTTCGTTTACAGTTTAATGCCGCGCGTAATGGTTCGGTACCTGATCGCAACTGGATACTCCGTTGGGTTAACTCGTTTCGTACAACAGGATCAGTGTTGAAGAGTAAATCGACTGGTCGCCCTCGTACGGCGCAAACTCCGCAAAATGTTGAAAGTGTCAGAGCCTCAGTTCTTGAAAGTCCTCACCGCTCGACTAGACGGCGTGCTCCGACCTTGGGGATATCACGTCGATCGCTACAGCGCATCCTGACATAATATTCCACATACAATTCCACCCTCACAAGATAATGATTGTTCAGAAGCTCCATGAACGTGATTTTCACGAACGAAGAGTTTTTTGCGAGAGAATGCTTGATGTCATTGGAAATGACAATAATGTTGTAATGCTGAGTGATGAAGCTCATTTCCACTTGAATGGCTCAGTAAACAAGCAGAATTGCCGCTATTGGGCAGCTCACAACCCACAAGAAATGCATCAAAACAGTATGGTGTGGGGTCTCTAAAATTGGCATCGTTGGACCTTATTTTTTTGAAGAGCGTGACCAAACAGTCACTGTTAATTCTGAACGATACGTAACAATGCTACGCACATTTTTGCAGCCAAATCTTGAGCTATGGGGCTCGATATGGAACAAACATGGTTTCAACAGGATGGAGCCACAGCCCACACGAGTAATCAATCTATGGCTGTCGTTCGATGAATGTTTCCTGGTCACGTGATTCCACGTTTCGGCGATCTCCATTGGCCTGCACGTTAGCCAGATTTGACTCCTTGCGACTTCTTTTTATGGGGACACCTGAAATTCAAAGTTTATGGTCGTAAACCTCGGTCACTCGAAGAATTGAAGGCTGCAATAAGTGAAGAAATTGCCGCTGTATCACAGGACACTTTGAACAAAGTTATGGAAAACTTTGAAGAGAGACTTGCAATGTGTATTCATGCAGAAGGACGCCATCTTTCTGATGTTATTTTTTTAAATTAGTTAATTGTCTTATAATTATTAACACCCAACTCTCAAATTGGGTTGTTTGATAATTGTTTTGGTGTAATTAAAATTTTGGTGTGATTAAAATTAACCAATTTATAGCCTTTTAAAATCCATGCGTTCTTTTTGCGCCACCCTGTATATGAGTGAGTGAGAGGATCATCACCACTGCACATGTATGGGTGAGTGGGAGGGTCATCACCACTGTACGTGTATGGGTGAGTGGAGGGTCATCACCACTGCATGTGTATGGGTGACTGGGAGGGTCATCACCTCTGCACTTGTATGGATGAATGGAGAGTCATCACCACTGTGCATGTATTGGTGAGTTGGGAGGGTCATCACCACTATGTGTATGGGTGGCAGAGTCTTCATCACTGTAGGTGTATGGGTGGGTGTTTGGGCTATAACAACTTTATACACCCACCTGTAAATGTCACATGCTGCTAGAACGCCATTGCCATATTTTATATGATATGATACAGTATTTTCTTACATCAAATCATTAGACGATATTTTAATCAACTCGCGAGAAATACTGTATACGATAATTTCAGTTTCAAAAAAGAGCTGAATGGTTCCTTGCACGCACAACACAGTTGAGATTTTCACCTCAAAAATGTAGGAAGTTTGGTTCTTTTCTTGGTATGTAAAGTGACCTGTTCTCGGGATCCTTTTGATTGAATTATATCATTGTTATAAACGAAAATAGACACATTTCGACGGGGTACAGGCCATTACATTTGTGTCGGTAACAGGTCTTTTTTAACTACTTGATCCGGATTTCGTCCCCTTTTTTGGGTAGTAAAGACATTAACCAGCACTTCTGTTTTAATCACGATATTTTAGGTTAGGTTACAAATGACAAGTACACGCGGTCACAATAAGCTAGACACCATTCATGTACACTTGTACAAAAAAGAATAAAGATTATTTGATTGATTGATTAATTGCTATATTTGATTCAGTTTTACAGTTGTACCCATCTTCTTCAGGTTATTTGTAACTGCATAATTTTTTTTCTACAATGCAATAAATATTGATTGCTTTACTTAAGTAGATAAATTATTACAACGCATCTTAGAAGCAATATCGCATTCAGCTTTTGATTAGAGATAAGTCCGCTTACTGTAGTAAGAAGAGCTTTAGATCGGGAAGATTAAACCATCCAAACAAATAACTACTAAATTTGTTTTGCTATAAGAAGTTTTTTATTTCTGTTCAACTTGGATTTGGTCCCAAAGAGCATTTATATTGCGTAATGAGTCTAAATTATGTTACAGGAGAGATAAAATGCTTGATGCAGCAGTTATTGCGTGCCGTCGCTCACTTGCATGACAACTGGATCCTTCATCGAGACCTGAAGGCATCCAACCTCCTGCTGAGTCACAAAGGGATCCTGAAAGTAGGGGACTTTGGGCTGGCTCGAGAGTATGGTTCTCCCCTCAAAGCCTATACACCCATTGTCGTCACACTGTGGTATCGCGCACCAGAGCTCCTGCTTTCTGCTAAGGTAAGAAACTGAGCTATATTTGAAGGCTCTGCAGCTCACATAGCTTTTCTATGCTGTTGTATACTATTTATTACACTCTAAAAAGATATTATATCTTGATTTGTTATAGAGAAAATAACATAGGAATCAAACTAC
>JAQJVL010002899.1:0-59446 GCA_035578905.1 Stictocephala bisonia | reverse complement strand
TGGATTAAAATTAACCAATTTATAGCCTTTTAAAATCCATGCGTTCTTTTTGCGCCACCCTGTATATGAGTGAGTGAGAGGATCATCACCACTGCACGTGTATGGGTGAGTGGGAGGGTCATCACCACTGTACGTGTATGGGTGAGTGGAGGGTCATCACCACTGCATGTGTATGGGTGACTGGGAGGGTCATCACCTCTGCACTTGTATGGGTGAATGGAGAGTCATCACCACTGTGCATGTATTGGTGAGTGGGAGGGTCATCACCACTTTATGTGTATGGGTGGCAGAGTCTTCATCACTGTAGGTGTATGGGTGGGTGTTTGGGCTATAACAACTTTATACACCCACCTGTAAATGTCACATGCTGCTAGAACGCCATAGCCATATTCTATATGATATGGTACAGTATTTTCTTACATCAAATCATTAGACGATATTTTAATCAACTCGCGAGAAATACTGTATACGATAATTTCAGTTTCAAAAAAGAGCTGAACGGTTCCTTGCACGCACAACACAGTTGAGATTTTCACCTCGAAAATGTAGGAAGTTTGGTTCTTTTCTTGGTATGTAAAGTGACCTGTTCTCAGGATCCTTTTCATTGAACGATATCATTGATATAAACGAAAATATGCACATTTCCACGGGGTACAGACCATTACATTTGTGTCGGTAACAGGTCTTTTTTAACTACTTGATCCGGATTTCGACCCCTTTTTTGGGGTAGTAAAGACATTAACCAACACTTCTCTTTAATCACAATATTTTAGGTTAGGTTACAAATGACAAGTAGACGTGGTCAACCAACATTATTGTGTGATCGCTACCTTCCCAGCTCTGTTCACTTTGAATTGAACTAGTTCAAATCATAATGAACAAACTCGTTTACTACGTTGACTAGTTCATTTGACTGTCAGCATGCACTGCCAATTCTTAGGCGTATTGTTTAGTTCATACTTACGCATACTAAACTGTTAACATATGATTAAGGGTAAAATGAAACACAAGGAAGCGTACAGTTTTCATTCATAACTTATAAAACTGTTTACTCTTAAAACTAAATTAGATGTAAATCTAATATTTTGTGAAATACAACTACTCGATCGAACAACTATTCGAGTAGTTTCTGGAGCTTCGAGTAGAGTTGAGTAGTAAAATACTCGATTAAATACTCAAATTTTCAAGTACTCACACACCCCTAATTTTTACATTTATTTAGTCAATGTAACTGAGTAGGATGGCCTTAGCCCTGCTCAGTGCAGACCCATGTGTTGACTCCGAGTGGAGATTGCTAGTGGTGATTTACGAGTGGATTTAAGAGAAACACCTTAATCCTCTATATCAATTACACACATAGTGAATTAAAAATACAATATTGTATTTCGTAAGGCTATCAAATAGACCTTTTCCAAAGCAGTTGGTCTCGATTCTATTAATGACCAAAAGGCACTGAAAATCCTGGTTATCCTAAAAAACTCCAGATTTTCAAATAGGTCACTAATGTCTTTGAATAGTCACAAAGTTCCATGATTGATTACTAATCCATACTCAAGGAATGTTTGTTTCTGTATGTGCAATATTTGATTCAGTTTTACAATTGTACCCATCTTCTACAGGTTATTTGTTACTGCATATTTTTTCTACAATGCAATACTTATTGATTGCTTTACTTAAGTAGATAAAGTATTACAACGCATATTAGAAGCAATATCGCATTCAGCTTTTGATTAGAGATAAGTCCACTTACTGTAGTAAGAAGAGCTTTAGATTGGAAAGAGTAAAGCATCCAAACAAATATCTACTAAATTTGTTTTGCTTTAAGAAGTTTTTTATTTCTTGGATTTCTTTTATTCAACTTGGATTTGGTCCCAAAGAGCATTTATATTGCGTAATGAGTCTAAATTATGTTACAGGAGAGATAAAATGTTTGATGCAGCAGTTATTGCGTGCCGTCGCTCACTTGCATGACAACTGGATCCTTCATCCATTATGATCCTGGAGTATGATTGATTACTAATCCATACTCAAGGAATGTTTGTTTCTGTATGTGTTTCTTTTTTTTCTGCATGTGAAATGTGTTTTTTGATAGACACAGTTCACAATTATATGCCAAAAAACCAACCTATGGTGGAATAAAGTTTTTTAACCACCTGCCGACTGACTTAAAAGAGGAGGGTAACTTAAGTCTTTTCAAATGGAAATTAAAGATTTTTATTTTAGAAAAATCAATTTATTCTCTTGATGAGTTTTTCACAATATTGTATTTTCAATAAGCTAGACACCATTCATGTACACTTGTACAAAAAAGAATAAAGATTATTTGATTGATTGATTAATTGCTATATTTGATTCAGTTTTACAGTTGTACCCATCTTCTTCAGGTTATTTGTTACTACATAATTTTTTTCTACAATGCAATAAATATTGATTGCTTTACTTAAGTAGATAAATTATTACAACGCATCTTAGAAGCAATATCGCATTCAGCTTTTGATTAGAGATAAGTCCGCTTACTGTAGTAAGAAGAGCTTTAGATCGGAAAGATTAAAGCATCCAAACAAACATCTACTAAATTTGTTTTGCTTTAAGAAGTTTTTTATTTCTGTTCAACTTGGATTTGGTCTCAAAGAGCATTTATATTGCATAATGAGTCTAAATTATGTTACAGGAGAGATAAAATGTTTGATGCAGCAGTTATTGCGTGCCGTCGCTCACTTGCATGACAACTGGATCCTTCATCGAGACCTGAAGGCATCCAACCTCCTCCTGAGTCACAAAGGGATCCTGAAAGTAGGGGACTTTGGGCTGGCTCGAGAGTATGGTTCTCCCCTCAAAGCCTATACACCCATTGTCGTCACACTGTGGTATCGCGCACCAGAGCTCCTGCTTTCTGCTAAGGTAAGAAACTGAGCTATATTTGAAGGCTCTGCAGCTCACATAGCTTTTCTATGCTGTTGTATACTATTTATTACACTCTAAAAAGATATTATATCTTGATTTGTTATAGAGAAAATAACATAGGAATCAAACCTTACCTTAAGAGAACTGGTTAGTCTACTAATATTACAATAGAGAGCTTATCATCAAGAAAATAACATAGGAATCAAACCTTACCTTAAGAGAACTGGTTAGTCTACTAATATTACAATAGAGAGCTTATCATCAAGAAAATAACATAGGAATCAAGAACTGGTTAGTCTACTAATATTACAATAGAGAGCTTATCATCAAGAAAATAACATAGGAATCAAACCTTACCTTAAGAGAACTGGTTAGTCTACTAATATTACAATAGAGAGCTTATCATCAAGAAAATAACATAGGAATCAAACCTTACCTTAAGAGAACTGGTTAGTCTACTAATATTACAATAGAGAGCTTATCATCAAGAAAATAACATAGGAATCAAACCTTACCTTAAGAGAACTGGTTAGTCTACTAATATTACAATAGAGAGCTTATCAAGAAAATAACATAGGAATCAAACCTTACCTTAAGAGAACTGGTTAGTCTACTAATATTACAATAGAGAGCTTATCATCAAGAAAATAACATAGGAATCAAACCTTACCTTAAGAGAACTGGTTAGTCTACTAATATTACAATAGAGAGCTTATCATCAAGAAAATAACATAGGAATCAAACCTTACCTTAAGAGAACTGGTTAGTCTACTAATATTACAATAGAGAGCTTATCATCAAGAAAATAACATAGGAATCAAACCTTACCTTAAGAGAACTGGTTAGTCTACTAATATTACAATAGAGAGCTTATCATCAAGAAAATAACATAGGAATCAAACCTTACCTTAAGAGAACTGGTTAGTCTACTAATATTACAATAGAGAGCTTATCATCAAGAAAATAACATAGGAATCAAACCTTACCTTAAGAGAACTGGTTAGTCTACTAATATTACAATAGAGAGCTTATCATCAAGAAAATAACATAGGAATCAAACCTTACCTTAAGAGAACTGGTTAGTCTACTAATATTACAATAGAGAGCTTATCATCAAGAAAATAACATAGGAATCAAACCTTACCTTAAGAGAACTGGTTAGTCTACTAATATTACAATAGAGAGCTTATCATCAAGAAAATCTTATTTAGTTCAACAATCAAACTCATTTCAAACTAAAAATGTGCCGATTTTATAGGAGTACTCAACTCCGGTGGATATGTGGTCGGTTGGCTGCATCTTTGCTGAGTTCCTTGCTATGGAACCTCTTTTCCCAGGCAAGTCTGAAGTGGATCAGCTTAACAAAATATTCAAGACTCTAGGAACACCCAATGAGAGAGTATGGCCAGGTTACTCCAAGCTGCCTGCCGTTCAGAAAATGACATTCGCAGAGTTCCCCGTCTCTACACTCCGCACCAGATTCCCCATGTTGACTGATGTCGGAATGGGTTTACTCAATAAGTAAGCATGCACAGAACATTTTTATTTCTTAATATTGTAAAACCATTATTTTTGGTAGGTATGTGCAGACAATTCTAGCTTCCAAATTTCAACTGTTAAACAAAGTTTCAGTTAAAAAAAAACATCGTTCTCATTTTTAATCACATGTGCATAAATATATCACCTACAAGCACAAAGGGTTAAGTTTACCTGCACAGTTACAATCAGTTTTGAGATGATAAGCATTACTAAATAAGTAAGTCTCTGTTCATATTGGTCTAGGCAGAACTAAAACTTACAGACGTCTGCAAATAAGATTTAAACGAGTTTCAAATTTCATGGAACGCCTTTATGTACTTACTTTTCCTTGTTATTGAATTATTAATAGTATATATATTTTTGTTTTTAATTTTTCATAAAAATTAGCTGACAGACGTATTATCAGAACTACAATCAGTCTTGTCATGTTTGAGAGTTGAATTTAATAATTATATGTATTATATTACATACTTTTCATATCATTGAATGTCATTGTCAAAGTAAGGGTGTGTATTCACATTTGTTATCTTAGGGCTGCATAAGATGATGCTAAGCATGATGTTTAGTGGTATAGGATTTAAATAAATTATTGACGTTTAAATAAACAAGTATAATTGAAAATAAAGAAATTACCAATTGACCCTCTGTTTGCTTCACTAGATTCCTGACGTATAATCCAGCTGAACGTGTAACTGCAGAAGAGGCTCTAAAAAATGAATACTTTCAAGAGATGCCTCTACCCATAGACCCAGCCATGTTTCCCACGTGGCCTGCCAAGTCAGAGCTTGGCTACCGCAAGGCCATCGCTAGTCCTAAACCCCCCTCTGGTGGCCGTGACTACAAACAACTGGTGAGTCGTTTAATCTGCGCTGCACTACAGTTAGTGGATTTAGTATAAAAGTAAATTAAAATCACACATGTAATAAATAAAACTAAATGTTCTAGTTATTAATAGTTGTAATAGCACAAGCAGTCGTAATTATCAGGTTTGGAGTACTAGAAAATTAATAAATAATAAATTGAACTCTTCCTTATTGCGACGGATATGTGCCCCGCGTCTCATTCCCTATAATTTGGAGCGGCCGTAGATAAGGGGTTAAGGCCCTGGCTTGCCACGCTGCCGGTCCGGGTTCGATTCCCGATGTGACCACTGGTAGATTTTGCCCTGCCGCTCCCGTGGTTCGGAAGTCACGTAAAGCCGTTGGTCCCCAGGTTAAGTGTTAGAGAGGGCTCCTTAGCCCTAACTTCGGCTGGTAAAATAAGACAATCTTTAACTTTTAACTTTATAACTTATCCACAACAAAACTATTAGCATTGCTTATAGTTTTCAATTTTAGTCATGTTTTCAATTTTAGGTATTACATGTTGTCTTTTATTTCGCATAAATAATAGAAGTAACTAAATATCTTTTTGTCAATAAAAAGGTACTTCAGAATTATAATTTCCCTTGAGGCAGGTTGAGTAATCAGAAAATAATACGTGCATAGTGCGCTTTTCCGTTTCACAATTACCTGACCTAGTGAGTTGTTGCTTGTCACGACTGGAATCAAATATACATAAGCTTGTGGTTAGTCTCATGCAATGCCAATTTATCAACAGATTCTAAGAGGGGTATGTACTTATACAGGATTAAAAGCTGTTTAATTTCTGTTTGCAGGGTGACACAGATGAAGGTTTTCACATGGGCAACATTGCAGACAGAAGCAGAGCAGCCTTTGGTACAGGATTCAGTCTCAAATTCTGATAGTTCCATATTTGTCATTATAAGGTCCTAATGTCACATGATATCTTAAAAACTACTTTATGTTGTATTAAATTTGTACTCATTTTGTAAATATTAATGTAAGCATATTTTAATAAAAAGTATATTTTAGTTATTTGTAAATTCAACTGATTCATGAACACCCCCTCCCCCAAACACAAAGGAATGTTGTGACATCAGTTCCAAACATTCCTTACATGCCCATTTCCATTGTACTCTTCGTATCACCAGCTTGAATATTGATATAAAAGCGCTATAAAAAATAATAATAATTCTGCATGGTTATATTGTAATCTCTCTCAGGCTTACCTATTAAATTGTACTAAGGTGTTCAACAATTGTTATCAAAATCAGTCTACGAAGAAATTTAGTCACAGTTTGGACGTCTGAAGCAGATACTGAGGGAATGATGTAGGGGACTACATTGCTATTGGTAGTTTTCATTTAATATTCAAAAACTTTGTATATTTATTTATTCATTTATTCATCTCTAAGACGCCGATCGTAGAGATATGGGCGAATATGAGGCATGAATGAGTGTGATGAGTGTAGATGAACGAGTGTAGTCATTATTACTATCTGAGTTCGACTTAGCTCAGAAGGGACTATTTATTAATAGCCCAATAGCCAGGGCAACTATGGAACCTACAGCTTTACGTGGAATCTGAACCACGTAGTGTTGGTCTGATTTTCAGCTAACTGACAAGTTTGACACTTGGTTCTCTTCCCCACACAACACCCGAACCTTGACTACCATTCAACATAGACACTCCAGGCTTCTCTAGTAGTGTCTACGTTGATGACAACCATTGAGCGGACGCCGTGTTGGTATTAAGAGAACCGAGCATGGAACCTATTGCCTACAATCTCCCAAACACTTTGTCCCCAAGTAGCTGAGTTACAGCACTGCGCCACCAGTGCCGACTGTTTTAGAAATAATATGTACAGTGTGATGTTAGCCCTCCCTTACACATAAAATGGCCTTCACCCACCTATCCGCTTATACAGATACAGTGGTATTAGCCCACCTTCCTACCCTCACACAGACAGTGGTATTGACGTACCCACCCCTCAAACATGTACAGTGGTGGAGCAAATTACCTTGCGATCAATTTGCATTATAATTTATATAAATAAATTAAAGAATTTTGCCTTAACACATCCAGTGCGGGTAAGCTCCGCAATCCAGGTGCACACCTCACAGTACTGCGGGGTGGTGCCACGAACATCTATTGCTCAGTATATATATATATATATATATATATATATATATATATATATATATATATATATATCAGGTTTTTTGTCAGCTATTGGTTTTTTTTTTTTTTTTTTTATTTAAAATGATGCAAGAGCTGAGTTTTATAGTTGGACAAAAAGTGCAAAAGTCATTACACTATAATAAAAAACAAATAAATAAATGACAAATGATCTGTCACAAATCTAAATCTTGTCCATCAAGACATTGATTCCATTTATGCTAGCTAATCCCTCCGTAAAACAGCACAAGGAGCACTCTGAAACTATGTGATCCATTGTTTGGATAGATTCCCTGCAATCATATAACTGATCTACTGTCAATCCCAATTTGTACTTCCAGTAGTTACTTCTGCCCACTCCAGTTCGGAACCGATTCAGTAATGCCACTCCCTACAAGCGTGATTCACCCCACCTACAGGTATTGATGGATCGTTAATATGGAAATTATTTTGTCCATCAAAAATTTTCACGCTATGGCCCAGCTAGTATTGGGCGAAAAATTTGATCTGCTAAAGTGGAAAGCAGTACGTAGAGGTGGGATTTGAGATTTTAATCGACCGTTCTGACATGGGAGATCCTGGGTAATGGGGAGGTGTGGGGCGCATTCCAGACCTTATTGAATTATACAAGTAGTGCTTCCTGACGTCTTATTTCTGGATGAGCTATATTGCACAGCACTGGGAGCCAAGGTAGTGGAGTTGCCATGAGAATGCCACTAACAGCTCTTATGGCTCTATTAAGTTGGACATTAATTTAGCCATAAGTGAGCACTGTATTGACTTCTACAACTGAATAAACTAGTGACAAAGCAGAAGTACGTGTGCGTTGGCTCCTCAAGTTGTTTCAACAATATGATGTAGTATATTTGCCCTGATTTTAATTTTAGCTGCTGTCTGAAGCCTGGCAAAGACCCTGAACGAGTGGAAAGTTAACGCCCTATATTTCTTCTTAGGTTTGTTACAAGTTGCTAGAAAGACTGTTATACAACAGAATATTACCCATTTTGATCCTAATGTTCCAGTTGAGCAGGATGGTTTTCGCCCTGGCCGAAGTTGTTACGACCAGATCCTGGCTCTGACAACATTTATTGAGAATGGGTTTGAAAACAATCTAAAAAAATCTGCAGATTTTGTTTATCTCACAGCGGCTTATGACAGTATGGAGCAAGGATTTGATATTAAAGTTCTACAGCCTCCTTCCCTGCCTTTTTCTTTTGCGACTTCTAGAGTCAATGCTTAGTGCCAGGCTAATAAAAGTTTATATATGTCGTGAAGAAAGCTCATAGACAGCTGAAGGATGGTCTACCACAGGGGTCCGTACTTGCTCCAATTTTATTTAAGGTGTATACTGCTGACATCCCAATCACCAAGTCAAGAAAGTTTATATATGCAGACGATATTGCTTTAGCTTATCAACTTATGACTTAACAGCTACTGAAGAAACACTATCAAACGATTTTGCAACCCTCGAAGAATATTTTAGAGCCTGGAAGCTGAATCCTAACCCATCAAAAACAGAAGTAGCCTGCTTCCACCTAAGTAATTATTGCTCAGTGTGAGTTCAGCATTGGGCCGGCAACTTTGTATTTGTGTGTGTGTTGTGTTCCAACTCGACCTTGATGTACAGTTTGTTTCCGATTCCCGCATTTTCAGCCTGTGCTAACCGTGTTCATTGCCTTTTAAGTTTGTTTATGCATTTTGTACAGTTATATTATTGTGTTGTATATATTATTTTGTTCTTGTACATTCATATTATGTTTTATATTATTAAATTTGAAAAGTTCCACTAAGACCAGCAGTAAAGCCTCAGCTATTCCAAATGATTTAAATATGTGAATAAATATTTTATGTACTCTAACAACTAACAAAAAACAGTGTTTTATTTGTTTTTATGTGAATTTGGTGCAATTTAGGACATTATAGGCACAGAGTCCGTGACAAAACCGGTGTAAGAAGAGCAATACCTAAGATAGCTGTTTTGACATTCTTTAAAAAGAAAGTTTCACATTATCATCAATATTTGTCAACAAAAATTCATACTTCTTTTGTTTTGTTTGTAATAAGACCTTTTTTATGGATACACTACTAATTTAAAAATATAAATCAATGAAATAAATTGTACTTACCAAAAACTTTTTTATAAAATTTCCTTTCTGATTTAAAAATTTGCCAAATAAAGAATCCTCACATATACATTATTGTATTTATTAATACCTCACGAAATTTCTAGGTTGCCTTCTTAGCCTCTGCTATAAGGTGAAGGTCAAGTGGCAGTAAATTGAGTGATGCCGTAGGTGTGCTTGAAAACGCACCCGTTATAATTAGGCATTCGAGTCTTTGGATACTAGCAAGCTTTTTTCGCTGAGTTGTGACAAGCCTTGTTCCACCACATAAGAGATCTGCGGGCGAACGACTGCCTTACAGAGCCAACAAGCCATATGCGGCCTCATCCCCCAAGTCAAACCAACAGTGTGCCTGTACGCTAAAAGCTACTATGACCTGTTAATCATAGTAGAAAAGTGATAGTTGCAAGTCATCTTGCAATCTAGAGTTACCCCTAGACATTTAGCTTTCTTGAAAAGTCCCAATGGAACTCTGTTAAGTTTTAATCCCCTCAGAGTTCTAAGATCCCATTTTCTCGTAAAAGGCAAGATGATGGTTTTTCCTGGATTGACTGATAGTCCTTCCCGTGTACAATATAAGACAGGTAGTAAAATGGCATGCATTATCCCCATGAGCCTTGATCACACGACTGAACATTCTTGTATTAACAAATATATTCACAACTTCAATCGTGTCTTGAATAAAGGCAAGAAAAAAATCTTAGTTATATAAAAAATTAAAATGATGAAACCTCTCTTCCAGGGAATTTATACGTACACGTTAACTACAATTACAAAAACTTCATAAAGAAATATTACTAAGAACAAATCAAACCAATTTCTTCGCTTCTATAGATAAATATTAGACTTAAACATTAAAATTCATTGTAGATATACTATAAATAATTGTTGTTGTAATGTAAATACACTTTTTAATTTGATAATATTCAGAAGAGGCTTGAAAAATGTAAGCAATGTTATAAACATAATCCATAATTTATTTTACATATATTAACATTACTTAAAAATGAGAAGTCATTACAGATTGCAGAAAGAACTCAATAAGAAAAGAGATAAAGTATTCAAATAAATTTGCTATGTTTTAGTAGAGAAAAAAGTTTACTTCCGCCCAGCATCATTGATCACTTTAGGAAGCCCTAGGAGGGAGTTGATGATTTCGGAGTTGCGCTTGTGAGCATGGTCATTTCTTTGGGCCAACTCTAAGATCCAAGCAGCCAACTCTGGAGCCGATGGGACGTACTGCAAACAGAAAAAGTATAATAGCCTGCAGATATTTGAATTTCTTATAATAATAAAGAAATAATTTTGTATTAGTGCTTTTATCTCTGTATCCAAAAAAGATGATTTCTCATTATTGTCATGTGATTCCTTTACCTCTACAAAATAGATTGTGTAGACCAATCTCAAGTTGTCACAAGTCCCCTCCCACTGCATTTTTATTGTTCCGTTGTTGTTTATTGTCCTATCTTCTCCTAAACCTACATTTTTGTTACAGAAAGACGCCCTTTGAATAAAATTATCAATCCAATCATAAATAATGGCCATTAGCAAAAATTTGGTGTCGAAATTCCCAGACCAACAACAGTACAAGAACTATAGGCTTTAAAAAGGAAATGCACAAAATAATTTAAGTAATAAGCCTTACTTAAATTAAAAGTAAAGGCTTGTCTAATCTAGAGATAACAATAAATTGAATTCGAACAGTCATATTGAGATTCTATTTAAACAACTGAATTTGTGATTGGATATTTTTAATATAATCTAGTATATGACCGTCCTATCTTGCTGTGTTTTCCATGTATATATATGTTTAAATGTAATTTTTACAAAAGCTTAATATCTCAGAAGATACTTGAGATAAAATCATGGAACAAAATGAATCTTGGTTTTACTAGTTTAGATGTTCCTTAAAAATTTTCATTTACGTTTACCAGTTTTTAAAGCTAAATGTCTCAAAAACCTAAAATTTTAGTGAAAACCTGTAGGACTTATAATATTATAGAATTTAGTCCCACATATTATGTTGTAAATATTTTTAAGCTCAAACTACTATTAGCAGAGAAATCGATATTATTATCTAATAATAACGCCATTTTTTTGGTCAAGAAATCTTTAAATTTTTAAATTAATAGCCTTTTGTCTTTTAAAATATTCATACCATAATGTGCAGGACTAAATACTTCAATATTTTTGTATCATACAGGATTTTACTAAACTTTATAATTTTTTAGATATTAAGTTTTAAAAGTTTTAAAAAGGACTGATGTACAGAAATCAATTTTTTAAAGAATATGTAAACTATAAATAACAAGATTTATACTGAGTTTCATGATTTTATCTTGAGTAGTTTAAAAACAGAAAATTGAAGGAGATTGATCGTATATATTCACGTGGCATTTTTTGTTTGTTTTGGCCTTTGGAATAACAATATAGTGAGTTTTGGCTGCCTACTTACCATGTATAGATAGTTACACACGATATATGTCTCATTTCTATAATAAAATTGAAATGTATTACATATTATTAAAAATTATAGTAAATGTTAATTATTTTCATCACCTGTGATTCTACACTCCGATCGTCCTGGTAGCTTAAACCACTAACTGTGTGGAGGCAGAAGGCAATGGACAACACCAGCAGGACCATAAACTTGTACATCCTGCAACAGTGGTAGTGTAGCAGTTTATTAATCTAGTAATAAATTGGTGGAATAACAAGTGTGAACAATAAATAAATAATGACAACTAATCAAAAATGGTAATACTATCACTATCAGTTTGTAATTGTGTAAAGTCAAAGAGAATGGTGGAAAATGTATACAACTTCTATTTTTATAAGACTTATAATAAAATTATTCTAATATCACAGCACACACAGAATGGGGACATTTTTACGTAGACATGGTAATCTGAGAAAAGAAGTTCTCATTACAAATGTTCGTACACGTAATCTAGCAGAAGTATATGTAAGATAAAAACTATTTTTATAAATAAGTAAAAGGGAAATAATGTTAAAGAAATCTTAAATTAATAATTCGTGAATTTTATTAAAAAATTATCTCTGAAGCTGATTTTACGCAAGGGCAGGTCTTGTAGCAGGTACGGAATAGTTTGATATATGAAAAACTGCCACCAAAAAATAATTAGTAGGCTTCTTGAAGACACCAAACTGATATGATCCTATTGATTTTTTAGCTCAACCTCTTTACATTATTTTCCTTAGTAAATGATTTTATCATGGGCCTGCCATAAAGGTTAAAATTTGCAATAATTAATGGTTTTTGGTGTACACTTTTATCAAGTAAAAATGTTTGATTTTCTTGTATAAAGTGTCATATTATGTGTATTTGATTTAAACTTGTACTGTACTGGTTCTCCCCCTTACTCCGTCTGAATAAGGACCCTACACAGATCAATAGTGTATGGGGAATGGGTAAAATAAGTTTGAAAGGAGACCAACTTTTTTTTTAAACCCCTTTTTATACATATAAGATTAGACAAATACTTATAAAAATTTGTCCTTCTATTGTTGTTTAATGAGAAATGTTGATGACTTGAAACACCTTTATTTCTAAAAGTAAGGCATTTTAGTGAAATAACAATTGAAGTTCAACTGTTCTATTATTGACAAATAAATATATTTCATCATATATCATCCAAATAACCCGTTAATACCTTCAGATATGCTTATATTAGACACTTCTGTTATTTGTAGAAAAGGTACAAATAGTATAGCTATATGAAACTATTAGTAAGGTTTATTGTTTGCTATGTACTTAAAGACAGTTTGTAGATACTTGTAACTAACAAACAAAGACCAATCATGGTCCAAAGACATACTACCACTGTACATGTATGGGTGGGCGGGTGGGTTATTACCACTGTTCGTGTATGGGTGGGTTACTACCACTGTTCGTGTATGGGTGGGCGGGTGGGTTACTACCACTCTTCGTGTACAGGTGGGCGAATGGGTATCTGGTTACTCCGGTTACCGAAGGCAGTGTTAGCCTGTAAAACAACTACTGTATTCCTAAACTCTAATGCAACCTAAGTATGGCACAAACTTTGTAGCAGTTAACGTGGAGATAACTTCATTCCTCCAGTGCTGATGGATATGATGTAACTAGGAACTCTGCCAGCATAGCAATACATTTTTAGAGTATGACAGTATCATATAATTTTGCTTACAGAGTTTTGAAATGTGTATAAATGTATCGGTACCACACGAAGAGACCTTGTGAACTAAGTTGACCGTATTTTTCTGGGCTGTAGCTGAGACCTTTAATTTATTGGAGGAGTGTAAGGGGTTGACTGGAAGATTGTACAGATTGTTTACATAAATTGCTTTAAATAGGAGTGTTTCGATAGAAAAGAATAGCTATATTTACAAAAAAAGTATTAATCATTACGGTACTATAAATTTACAATAAAGTGATCTTTGGGACAGTCCTAAATTTTGTATTTACAATTTTTGGGTGAGGATCCCAAATTTGTTGAATGGTAGGGAAAATTTAAATAATGAAATTCTTTGACATTTTATTCAAATTCGATGAATGTGTTACCATAATCTGAAATAATTTACAATCTAACTGGAAAATTGGCATATTTATTTATTCATAAGACGCCGATCGTCAAGATATGGGCGAATATGGATTTCGATTGAGTGTGATGAGTGTATATGAGCGAATGTAGTCATTGTTACAAACTAAGGCCGACTATTCCTTAGAAAGTGTCATTAACCCTAGGAGTGTTGATCGCCTCAAATTGAGGCGATCGGTTTTTTTGTGAACTGTTACCGCCTGAATTTGAGGCGATGTGCGCTCACTCGATTAATGTCGCTTACAGTCGGGAAAAAAAGTCAAAGTCGTCTCAAATATATATCATTTGAAAGGCCGTGAATCAGTGTTTGTTTACATGTCTTTGGTTTTGCTCTATGACTGTCAGATGAGGCACAATGGCAGAAATAATTCTTTGTTTACTTTTCCGTTGTCATCTGTCAATCAATTTGCCAGTTGCCATACCAAGCCGGCAGTTGTTTATGTTTGTTGATGTGTTGTGTTATGCTTTGTGTGACTTTTAGTGTTTGTGTATTATAGTTTGTATATTATTAGTGATCATGGATGATCCGTGTCGTTTATAAACATTATAATTATGTAGTGAAGTTGAGAGTTGATATTGGTCAATTTATAATATGTTCAAATTATATAATTTACAATAAAACCAATATATTTTTAATTTTTAACTATTATTTTAACCAATATATAATTAAAAATTAAAAATATATTGGTTTTATTGTAAATTATATAATTTGAACATATTATAAATTATGCATGCTAAAGTTGGCATATTCGTTGCTAGGCAACATATTTATTGTTACTTCATAAATATATGTTGTATAAATGTTTGCCTATATAATTATATGTTTTTTTGTTCAGAATGAAATTCTGCACAACTTGTATATCTCAGTTTTTTTCTAATATCATAATTTTATATACATAAATGACCGTCAATCTACTTATAAAATCTATTTTTATAAAAACTTTATAAATAACATTATATTTAAAAACTTTTTAAAAATTTTAAAAATTTTTTCCATTACCAATAATTAAAATTAATTTATTACTAATAAAAATGATACAAGTTTCATCTTTCTAATGCTAATAATAAATATACAGCGAATTTTTAAAAAAAGTATTACAAATCACTGAAAATTTGGCGACACTACACAAAATTATGATCAACACTCCTAGGGTTAATTAATAGCCCAATGACAAATGAACAGCTGGTGGTTATCAGCTGATCCTTCTCAAAATGTATTGACTCTGATTGGGATCGAACTGACAATCTTTAGCACATGAAGCTGGGATTGAACCAACTACGCTACCGACCAATTACATAAACTGACATTCCAAAAGTATTTTTGAAATGTGGAACCCACACCAAAAAATCCCAAATAAATAATTTGGGAGTGTCCAATTGACTACCTTATTCTAATAATCAGTTTATAATACATTTCAATTTACAATCAATTATTTGAATATTAACAACGTCTAAAACAGTAGAAAATCATTAACTTCTTAGAAAAATTTACGAATTAAAGTTTTACACAAATTTTGTTTCTTTAATTACTATGTTTTATTTTAAAATACTTAGTGAAGTTTAGCATATTAAAATAATTATATAAAATGATACAGTAAACTATGTGGCTAATCAAGGTTCGTTTTGGTAAACAAAATTGTTGAAAATAACAAATTATGTTTTAGGTGTGTATCTTTTTCATTGAAATCTATACAAGCAACTAATATAATGAAACAAAATCCACACACACACACTTAAAAATAACCAAAACAACTTACTTGTTCTTCGAACAGACTATGATGGACCAAAGTGAAGTGCGGATCCTCTGTCAGAGGGGTATTTTATATTTCTTCTACTCCCTTCAATACCAGATCCACCCCAGGGGTTCGATGACGTAGCCGTTCGAAATAGCCCCGCGTCCCTTACGTGGTTACATAGTATCTCAACCCTCTCCTCCATCTCAGCTGTCAGTATTTGTAGATTTCGATTTTATTAATTTTTCGTAAAGTATGATTTGATAAAAGCAGGAATATTATTCATTTGTAATAATTGTCTTATTTAAATCACTACATATGTTTTTTACTTGCTTTATACAGTTAGAATTAATTAAGCAATGTATAATTTTATTTCAAAGACAATCAAAAGTTACAACATCCTCGCAGTGTTTGGTTGTGTGTAATGTGCTATCTACCCATTATTATTCTATTACACGGACGATGAATTTATGGCAAATTAGTTATGACATTCCCATACGTTTTTATTTCTACCGCATACTCGAGCCAGCTCTACTTCAGAAGTTAAATTTATCATCAGTTTCAACTCAGTGTTCAGACAGAGTGTTTGGAAAGACGTATTTTCAGTCTAACCTATTTTAGGAAGTCAATAAAATGAAAGATGTCTGGAGTGTTTTCTTCTGCTAATAACGTCAAATTAAAATAACAATGTGCTTACGATTCTGCTCGTTATAGATATATTTTGGATTAAAAGTTCAAATCAAACTAAATAGGTTGGATAATTGTTCAGTATTTACATTATTGAACACAAAAAAACTTTTTCTATTTTTTGTGTAGGCCTACCTTTTTTTTATCAAAATCCTCATATATTACATTATATTACCACAGGAGTGTTTAGAAACACTTCGAAGTTTCATATAGAATGTCGTATTTATGAATAGATAATAACCTACGGAAATACTATCGTAGATTTCAAATCGTAAAATTTGTTTTCGTGTTTCTTCTTCTCCAAAAAAATATTGTATTAAAAGGTGGTGAATATATTAAATTTGAGGATTAGGCTAATTTACAATTTTAACTAAATCGAGGTGTATTATTTTGTTTTGTTTTTTAATTACAATCATTATCAAATTAAAATATAAAGAAACGTATCAGGAAAATAAATATTATGAATTGTATTTCTAAGTATGTAAAGTATGAATTGAAAATAAAATCAGAGTAAAAATAACAAATAAAACTCGTTTGTTTCAAATAAAAGGAAATTACAGACGACTTTTAAATTTTATTTTATTTATTGTAATATGCTTCAACAAAAGTCCTTAGAATATAGTAAAAGTTACTAGTTTTAAATGAAAAAGTCGCCTTTAAAGGCATATTTATTAAAAGCCCCTTTCAATAAATTTTAAGTTTTAGGCAAGCCATACTGAAGATAATAATGACGTTTAAAAATTGTGTGTATTAGCTGTATTTATAGCTGAACATGTTGTTTTATTTAACAAATTCTTGCAATGGCATGTTGCAGGAATACATAAAAATAACTTTTTATATTCAATATTTTAATAATCAAAATCAATATGAAACAAACAATATTAGACCTGATGTCAAGTATGAAACAAATTGTAATATTGTTCAGACAGTTTCTAGCGTAATTACGTCATCGACGAACGGTTGTGATTCTATTTGTGATCATTATTCATTCCCGATCTCCAGTCTAAGGAACCGCCTTGGATATCCCACCGCCTGTGGGATATCCAAGCTGCCTTGATTTAAAGCACGGAATCCCTCTTGGATCTCTGAACCTATCCAAGGAACAGCCACGCTCGATGTTGCTTGACACCATAATCTTGTGTTTATCTTATAGGTACTAACTTCTTTTATTCGGTTAGTTATGGACACAACTAAATTGATTGTTAATCATATCTACTAGCTAGGGAACTACTGACGGGCTTTCAGTACTGTTGGATTTAAAAATTATACAATTACTCTATAATGAGAATTTTTAATTATGTTTTGTTTGTTCCATGTATAGTTCAACACGGAAATTTATTTTATTTTATTTACTGTATTTTATTCAAGCCAGATTTTCTTTCTTCTTTAGTTTTCATTCTAGGATTTTGAAGACCATACGAGACAGCTAAGTGTTATATGCGTACGAATTTTTTTGTTAGAATTTTTTGAATATCTTTTAGTAAGTTTTTGCTTATGTAATCGAGAGAAGTTTTAATTCAATATTTCAATCTCCTGTCAGAGCCAGCTGAGGACTGGGAGTGTCTGAACTCATGCGGCCTGTCAAGACGGGAATCTTATCTTGTCAATTACAGCCTTAAGGGTGGCGAACAAGTTTATCCGTCTGAATAACAAGTGTCTTATTTAATTCAGACGAAACCGTACTAGAGGATTGGCTTATTAATTTTTACTAAAAAACCTTATAAAAATATTTTGTTGTAGAGGATCACAGATATGTGATGTCTACAACCGGCGTCTACACTGTGATCTTACATAAATGTTCACATATAAGTGTTGAGTTTTGAAATTTGTCCTCACATATGGTGGGGAAAAATCGTTAAAATAGTAAAGAAACAATCTAAAGTGTACGGATTATATGAGGATGGACTGAAACATGGCTACTACTCGGTGGTGGTCAACTACTTCCGGTGTACAAGTCTTAAAGTGATTCAACTTCCGGAGGAGAATAACGCCAAACGCCATTGAATGGTTAAGTGGATATGACATTTATGTGACATTATTGCTTAAGTACTTTAAACTACTTTCAATGTTAACCATTATTTATAGTTTGTGTGTGACTGTGACTCTGAGTGAGTTTCAACAATTGTTTTTTAACGAAATTTGTTTTTGTTTGTTACAACTTGTTTTCCTGCCCTCTCCTCCATTGTACCCGCCTGCCCGCTTCACAAATTGTACAAACGAACATAAATCCCTAATTTGTAGTTAACTATAGCAATTAAGTTTTTATATATTACTAACCTACTCTTTCAGCCAAAGAATTGTACAAATAACAACTCAAAACCTGTACGGATGTCATTTGTAGAAAAATAGTTGTTAAATATATATATATATATTATATATATATATATATATATATATATATATATATATATATATATATATATATATATAATTTTACACTATGTTGGTTAGTACATTTTGTCTAAAAATTAAAATATGTCGTTCGGTTTCTTAATGAGTTATGTACCTAGAAAGGCCAAATTAGCCACTTTATAGCCTATAGCCATATCGCAATAAGATTATTTTATAAATTTTCCCCTAATCAGATTTTATTTATTTGTTCTTAATATGCCGATCGTCAAGATATGGGAGAATATTGATTTCGAATGACTGTGATAGATAAGACTAACACTTGAAATATAAATCTTGATCGACCACCCTTAAGAGGAAAAAAAACAGAATACCGAACTTCGTGAAACATATTTACTGCGTAAATGGTCCTACAAAAGGAGACAGGTTATGGCAGATAGACAAACATAAAGTGGTTACAATAAAAGTTGAAACGGCGTGTTACTACATCACTTAAAGGACGAAGCTACGTACTGTAAACTAGCAACATCCTTTGTTTTTACTGTGTCTAGTACAGACGAAGCTATTTACTGAAAATTGGCGACAGTTTTTATTTTTAACGAAGATAGCTTGTCACTCATTCCAGATAGGATGTCAGGTGGGTCTGTAATAAATTGCTTGGCGACTTCTTGAGCGTCAGAAATTCCTTCAAAAGTACACAGCCTATAGTATTTCATTTAGCAGCGGGTTTTATAAAAATGGCGATGTTTCGAAATGTTTACTTTCAATTTCAGGTGAAATAATTAAATTTGTAAAATAATTATGAACAATATAATTATGTACATACAGTACTTCTAATTTTCCAATACTTAATGGACTACTGTCCTGTTAATATAATGAAAATTCTGTGACTAGAATCTATATTTCCCAGAATCAACCCCGTCAAGGTACTATCTACACTGTTTACAAGATAACCAGACGTTTCGCCCATGCCGTTATGTGGCATCTTCAGTCTCAGTGGTAACACTGTGGTTGTCACTGGAAAATATATATTATAATTATGACACCGGCCGCTTAAGCCTAAGATCTAAGAAAATTCAGTAGTTTCACTGTGTGAAACCTTAGCGAGAAATCTATATTCGCCCAAAGATTAATATTTGGAGTCATAGATAAATAAATAGTCACATTTTCTAATGCACAGTCGATCTTAGTTCATAAGAATGACTGTACTCACGCATTAATCCGAATCAGAAATGCGCATTTGTAAATATCATAACGATTGGTGGCTTAAGAAAAAATAAATTGGCTACAAGCATAGTTGGTTTTGTCTGCATATCTAAGAGGTAGGGCCATAAAAAAACAGGTTGTTCTTATGGCCGCATCGAACACCTCGGTGGTAGTTATGTGTAGTTTACAACTAATGTACATCTTTAATACATCTGTAGTAATAATTACTACGTTTATCCTTAAGGATTTGGGGGCAATAGTCGCCAGCCGGCACTAGTGGAGCAGTGCTGTAATCCAGCTACTTTAGGACAAAGTGCTGTAGAGACTGTAGGTCATAGGTTCTATACTCGGTACTCTTAATACTGACATGGTGTCCGATCAGTGGTTGCTATGGGCGTGAACAATACTAGAGAAGTCTGGGGTGTCCATGTTGGTTGGTAATCAGTGCCGGATGTTGTTTAGGGGAGATTACTCAGTATAGACCTTGTTAATTAGTTAAAAATCAGTCAAATACTGTGTGGTTCGGATTCCACGTAAAGCTGTAGGTCCTTTAGTTCCCTATTGGGTTATAAATATATGGCCCTCTCTGAGGAGCAGTCGAACTACTAGTAACCAGACTACACTCATCCTAAAATTATGTAATAATCCATATCACATTCGTCTTAAAATATGCACAACGTTGTGTCGGCGTCTCATATCTAAGAATAAAGGAGAGACTGACTAAGTGTTGGCCTTGTCATCACATGGCAAAGTGGAGAAAGAACTACTCGACACACATTTAGCTCACTATTGTATGCGACCTCTTTTTCCTTCTTATCTGTGATACGACCTAGCTAGATGTTCCCCAAGATAACCAGCAATACCATAATTGCAAGATGGGTTCACATTCAAGCAAATACCCATCAACGAGGATAATCATAATAACTAGGGGATACACCTGCACGTTTCGAGTGCCAACCTGTCATTCCCTGCACTCATTGATTTGTGCCCAACGTAATAGTGTCATGAGAGCTATTAGTGACACTCTCATGTCAACCCCACTTCCTTGGCTCCCGGTGCTGTGCAAAATAGCTCCTCCAGAAATAAGACGTCAAGAGACTCTACTTAAAGAATTCAATAAGATCTTGAATGCCCGGAGCTCCTCATTACACAGGATCTCCCACATCAGAAAGGTCACAAAATCTCGAACCCACCTCTATATACTTTATGGTACGTGGTATGTCTCGCCCAATACTAGCCGGGCCGTAGCGTGGAACAGTTTTGATGGAAGAAATAAGTTCCTTATTAACGATCCGTCAACACCTGTAGTTGGGATAAACCTCCCTCGTAGGGAGTGGACACTCCAATACTAGCCGGGCCGTAGCGTGGAACAGTTTTGATGGAAGAAATAAGTTCCTTATTAACGATCCGTAAACACCTGTAGTTGGGATGAACCTCCCTCGTAGGGAGTGGACACTCCAATACTAGCTGGGCCTTAGCGTGGAACAGTTTTGATGGAAGAAGTAAGTTCCTTATTAGCGATCCGTCAACACCTGTAGTTGGGATGAACCTCCCTCGTAGGGAGTGGACACTCCAATACTAGCCGGGCCGTAGCGTGGAACAGTTTTGATGGAAGAAATAAGTTCCTTATTAACGATCCGTCAACACCTGTAGTTGGGATGAACCTCCCTCGTAGGGAGTGGACACTCCAATACTAGCCGGGCCGTAGCGTGGAACAGTTTTGATGGAAGAAATAAGTTCCTTATTAACGATCCGTCAACACCTGTAGTTGGGATGAACCTCCCTCGTAGGGAGTGGACACTCCAATACTAGCCGGGCCGTAGCGTGGAACAGTTTTGATGAAAGAAATAAGTTCCTTATTAACGATCCGTCAACACCTGTAGTTGGGATAAACCTCCCTCGTAGGGAGTGGACACTCCAATACTAGCCGGGCCGTAGCGTGGAACAGTTTTGGTGGAAGAAATAAGTTCCTTATTAACGATCCGTCAACACCTGTAGTTGGGATGAACCTCCCTCGTAGGGAGTGGACACTCCAATACTAGCCGGGCCGTAGCGTGGAACAGTTTTGATGGAAGAAATAAGTTCCTTATTAACGATCCGTCAACACCTGTAGTTGGGATGAACCTCCCTCGTAGGGAGTGGACACTCCAATACTAGCCGGGCCGTAGCGTGGAACAGTTTTGATGGAAGAAATAAGTTCCTTATTAACGATCCGTCAACACCTGTAGGTGGGATGAACCTCCCTCGTAGGGAGTGGACACTGTTGAATAGGTTCCAAACTGGCGTGGGCAGATGACTACTGGAAATATAAATGGGGATTGACACTAGATCAGTAATTTGAATGCGGGGAGTCTACCCAAACAATGGAACACATAGTTACAGAGTACCCCCTGCACTCTTTTACGGAGGGATTAGCTAGCATAAATAGAATCAGTGAAGCAGGTTTTAAATGGCGTTATGGATTGGATTTAGTTTTGTGACAAGAGATCACTTTATACTTTTATTAAATCACATACCGTTGGAACTTTTTTAAAATATATATCACAGCTTTTATATTTTTTAAATACGCTATATGTATAATGCAGTCATTTCACGTCGGCCTTCGGCCTCGGTCTGTGATCCATGAGCACACTAAGAGCAGGAGGACTACCAAAAGTGACAGAACAAAACTATTTAGTATTGTTTTTATTCAACAGCTGTTTCTTATTTCGTAAAAATCATACATTTTAGTAATGTTTAGGATATACCACAAACATAAACAGCTGTTATATGTATCAATAAAAACGCCGTAGTGATAGAAAATCATTAGATCTTTAGGGTAGGTTAGTAGGGTGGAGTCAAGGTTATTTTTTTATGTTTTCAAATCGTCCTTCCCTTAAGCGTTAAAATGATTCTATCCAAGCTATCTTCTCATCTTTTTCCTAACTTGAGAATTTTCGTAAGAACCGATTCACTTATGGAATTTAATTTAAGGTTAAAAAAATGCCCAATCCGTATTACGATCGACAAGTCGTTCTTTCCTTCTACACAGCGGTGTTGTCTGAGGTTCATGCACTGTATATTGGCTCTTCAAATATTTGTTCGCCAAGCTATAATAACCATCGGGGTGTCGACCGGCACTTCTGCCTTACGGAGGCGGATCTATCTGCCACCGCGACTTAAAATCACTGGCGTTGGCCACGGCCCAACGTTTTGTAGCTTGAGAGCTAATTTTAGCCGTAGTCGGTGTTCGACAGGACCTGGGAATGCGCCATGCAGGTACGTCAGTGCTATAATCACGGATTTATATGTACAACAATTGTATATGAAAAAAGACGAACCATGTTTTACTCATAGGGGCTTAATTAGGACCATTAGGTTCTCTCTTAAACTTAACGTCTAAAAGAAAATGTACAATATCGTTAGACTATTTATTGATTAATAATTATTTAAAGTTTCCTAATGAAAAAGTTTCTTAAAATGGTTAAGAAAACAAATTTATAATAAACGGAAACGGAAAACCAGACTCTCGTCTGATTAGTAAATTTTTTCAAACTAGCTTAATACATTTAAGCTGGCGTTTTAGCACGTTCTTACCTTCTAATCTAATAATGAAGAAGTGGAATTGATAAAAACTTGAAAATGCTTGCCCACATTAGTAAAACTATAAAACCTCTCCTATACTGAATTCCTTTTAATAAAATAGATTGTAAATCGTAAATCTAATAGATGGAAATATGTTGAAGGGAACGAAGGCACTCAAGTCAGCTTTCTTTCATAAAAGACTGATTGACTTAAATTTGAATATAATTTAGTGAATGGCTCAAAGAATAAAGGTTATTTAGAGCTACTAAGTGTTTTTTATCATATAATAATTGGACCCCTTTTCGAAAGTATAACTTTAAAAATGTTAGTAATTCAGTTCTTCATAGTAAAAAATGTTCTATAAAAATGTTGATAAGCTAATATTTATGAATGATTCGGAATTGAAAGTTGAAAATATTCATATTTACCGAGAAACTTGAAAGATTTTTAGAGGTTTTAACAATAACTCAGAAAAATTATGTTTTATAAAATCTTATTGAGAGTAAGAAACGTGTATAAAAAGCAACAGGACTTTTTATATGTTTGTAGATGCATTACTAACCAAACTGTCTTGTTGAAACTTAGTGTTTTTATCTTGCACTTGAAATATAATCTAGTCTTCAACGTTACATAAAACAAAAATTACAAGCTTTTGGACAACATTATTGAATATTTTAAGAAGTGCATATCAAGAGCTTTAATCAAAATAAAATATAAAGTTATTTTTTGCTATGAGGAGCCTTTCTTAGAATTAGGACCTTGCTAGTTAATTTCATTATAAGGAATAGTTTTTCAAGTATAAAAATTTTGCTTAAATTACAAAATGTATTTGTAACTTTAAAGTTACCACTTTAAGCAAATTATTTTTTGTTGATTTTCATCAATCCTTTTCAACATCAAGTGCCATCTTCAAGATAAATGCAGGCAATTATTCTGCATTATTGATGCTGAAAACATTTTAGATAAAAAAAAAAAAAAAAGAATCGACTGACAAGATATTAATTACAACCTCTTTATATTTTATGTACTTTACCAATCCTTGGGCTAACCATGAATAGTAATATTTAAAATGAGTACCGGAGTGTTAAAATAAATACCGAGGAGGTTTTCAGAAAGTAGCACTGTTTACTAGTTTTTTTTTTTTTTTTTTTTTAATCAACACTAAAAACAATGACGTTTTTGAAAATATTGATATTGACATATGATATAAATTATTTTTAATTAGAACCTAATTACACATTGTAGAAGATTTAGTAGTTCAAGACGCTCAATTAAAAAAAGGCTCACATTAAAAAAATAGGTGTTTGATTTTTCTTGCAATATTTTATCTTTCTTAGATATAACTAAAAAAGTATTAGGATCTCTTTATCTGATCATTTAGCCTTAAACATTTAAAAATATGAGAGTTCTAAGAAATTCACTGTCATATAACTTCAGAGTCCTTAAAAAGCCTTCATAATAATATTTTTGTGATTTTATACATTATAAATATGAGAAATCAACATTTCAATATTAACCCCTTGTTTCAAGGGAAATATTTTGAGCGTATAAATTGTAAGTCATAAAATGTTGGTGGATTATGATTCATCTCAAGCTAATTAATTATGTATTAGAGCTTCATACAAAATGTTGTTGATACAGAATAACGTGTACATAAATAAATAATAGAGGCCCAATAATGTTAAAACAAAAAATGTTTTAAATATTTTAACTTGTTGTTTATAAGGTTATTAAAACCTGTTAAATAGTCGAAAAATACATGCTGCACAGGTAGTTTGCAATTCATAAATTTGAGCTTATTCCTAATTAATATTATTGCTAAGTGAAATGTTTTAGGTTAGGTTAAAGGACACTAGGTCAGGAATTAGTATATCAAGAATCAAGAATATTTATTTGCCATTAAATAAACAATAGGTTTACAATAGGCATCGTCAGTCATGCTAATATTATTAACCTAATTTAAAATGTCCATAAGGCCCATATCACAGGTTAAGTATTCTTCCAAAGTATAAAATGCTTTTTTCTTGAGCCAGTCTGATATAACTATACTAAACCTCTTAAAAGGTAATACTCTTACAGCTAGTGGTAACTTATTGAATAAGAGGAGCTGTTGGAATATTGGAGAGATAGGACATCAGCAAACTTACCTTAGAAGACAAGTTCACTAACACTAGAGTAGTAGTAACATTGACAAAATAAACACTTAATCTTACAAATTTTCAATGCCAGTGTTATTGAAAATTTGCGAGATTAAGTGTTTATTTTGTGAATTTTACTAATACTACTACTCTGGTGTTAGTGAACTTTTCTTCTAAGGTAAGTAAAATGTTTGCAAATTAAGATCTATTATAGAAAACAAGTAAGAACTCATAGTGATTAAGAACAAACCCCTGTTAAAGGCTGTGAGAATTTTAGGTCAGAAATGTAAAAAAGCTGTAAGGTTCATACTGCATAAAGTCTCATTCAGAATTTTGTGTAGCACGGGCTCCCCCCCCCCTCCAGCTGAAGAATTCAGGCAGATTGTAGAGGCAGTGGTCTTGGAGCTAGATCTTAGGTTTTATTTAAAATGCTATATCTTTGTCCTTTTCATTTTGTATGGCATATCATTTCACATATTGGTTCCTATCTTGATTTCTTTTTGGGACTTTTGGTAGTATTTGATTGTGCCCTGGGAGGCTGTAGGGTGGGCGTATCAGGTGTTGTATTCATGTATCTTAGTTCAACTTAGATACCTTTGATGTGGGACTTTGATTTGTAAGAAATAAATGGTCTTCAGAATGTAAAAGTTAATTGCTGTAAGGATTTGTAATTCTGTGAAGGCTATTCTGCAAGATTATCTTTATATTTGTATTACCCTTTTTTCAAGCAGTGGTGCTACCATAGACAACTATGCCATATTGGAGATCCAATTCGAATAGGACAAAATAGGCTACATTTGTAATTGAAGGATCACTTACATTTCTAATACTCCGAATGTTGTAAAAACCAAGAACCAAGTTTGTTGGAGAAGTCAATGTGTGGAGTTCATGTAATTCTGTTGTTAATTGTCGTAGATGTCTTGTTGTCTTCTAGTTCTGGTAATTTACAACAGCTTCTTTGTGTATGCCTGCAATGTATTAATTGTTTTAGTTTTTGCTAATTTACAATCAGGTCCTTGCTGTGGCAGCACTAGGATGGCAATATCTTCAAGGGCTGTGTGGATGCCACTTCCATTTGTTCAAAACTTTTATTGCCAAGAAGCAGAACAAGTTGTTGTCTGCATACATGAGTGAGATGCTGTATTGTAAATATATTGGGAAGTCATTAAAAAAGGGAGTCATAACGTAGTTTGGAAGAGGGAAGAGAGAGCTCAGAGTCCTCCTTTAACTGCAAGTTAACTTTAGGGTTATTATGCTCTCCTGTTGTGTGCCAGAGATTGCTCTCCTGTTGGGGTTCTGATTCCAAGAGGTTTTACCTGCTCTAGAATCTTTTTCCGAGACTAGCTTCGATCTTATTTTCTGGAAGTTACACCCCAAAAATTCTCCTTCTCTTTAGTTCCAGGGTTTCACATTCTATCAAGAAGTGTTGGGAGACACAGGAACCTTCCCCACAAAACCGTAACTGGTTACTTCTTTATGGATTTCTACAGCTGCCAGATGTACCCTGAAGTGGCTATGTCCATTTTAATAAGCAATCACCAGCCTGATATCATTTTGTTTTTGTTTTATGCTAGTGAGTGATACTGTTAGTGTAGCATTGTGTTCTTTTACCAGAAATTCGGTATACACTTAGTCGAGAAACCGTTTCTACCTATCTAGGTGACGAACTCTTGCCAACATGGTAACGTCATAATAGACTCTTTAACGATCACAGAACAATGCAGTATAGCAATGCCCATAAAAGTACCCCTCGAGACCTTTAGTACTTGCTGTAATTTTATCTTTTGTTAAACAATGTCAATATATTTTCTATAAGACTTCTTTAACCTTAAAATGAAAAAGTTTGTGTCTGTTAGTTTATTTTCCTGATGTGGATAACTTTTGATTAGTTAATGTGCAGTGCATTTTTAAATTAAGTTGAAAAATCAGTCAAAACTATCTATAAACTTAATTTTTAAAAAGGTTATCATCTAAACTAAATGTGAAAACAATGAAATTGAGTTTCATAGATGTTTGGTAATTTTGCTGCGTTCCTGCAAGAGTCATACTTTTTTATTTCTTATTACATTGAAGTAAATACTTATCCTATATCTGCAGAGGCTACCAACCCAACCCCAGTAATAACTCCTGTATATGTAATTGACTATTTAGAGCAGTCATGCAAATAATGCTCTTTCTTTGTACTGTATATTCAGGGTTAAATTGAAAACTAGTTTTTGCCTAAAACAAAAATGTATTTGTTTTGTCAAATCAAATATATTTTTGTTGGAGTAAACATGAATTCTCTAGTAGTGTTCACGCCGATGGCAACTATTGAGCAGACGCTGTGTCAGTATTATGAGGGCTGACAAAAGAACCTATCACCTAAAATCTTCACAACACTTTGTCCCCTATGTTTGGGAAGTTAAATTTTGTTCTACAATTATATTGTACTAGTTATTTTTCTCATTATGTTACAGAACGTAAAGGAGGAGAGATGGCGTCCCATGCCCACAGCAAGCCCCTCTTCCCGCCTGCGCGCTGCCCGCTCCATGCCTTCCTGGCTTGTAAGTTCATGTTTTCAATTTTTAAATAAATAGGGTTGGAGAGCCAGTTACTGAGCAGTCTAAGGCGTCAGGACTTTGTACCTGAGTAAAAGATAGCGCAGATTCGAATCCTGGCCTTGACTGTTTTAGTAATGTTCACCTTGTACTATACTGATTCTCCTCCTTATTCTGTCTGATAAGTTCCCCGCACAGATCAATAGTCTATGGGGAGTGGGTGGAGTAAGGTTAAAGAAGAGATCAGTCACTCCTTTTAATTAAAAAAATTCCAAATTGTAGACAAATGTTTTCAATAAGACTTGTTTTTTTTTACATATTTTACATATTGTAACATCCTTGCTGTAACATACTTGTTCAATCTATCCATTCTACTCCAACTTAGAATATGTATACAAACATTTTACAAATTTATAAAATACTATTCTACGATGTTAGTTATTCAGTAATATTACCTCAGATTAACAAATAAATATTACTTTCATAACTAGTTGATTATTTCCCTTATTTATGCTTTCTAGGTAATTTAGATGAATGATACCAATATAGATTGATATATTGGTAATAGATTTCCTGTCTATTAGTTACTGTTACTTTTTACAACCTCTATGTACTGATTAACATACAATTTCACATTTTCTAGTAAACTAGTACAAACGTGTGTTAGTATTTTGCCTATGGTGAAAATTTTAAGGCGCAATACAAAAATAATCTCAATTGCTTTTAGAAATTCATTACCAAATTGATTTATCGCCCTTTTATTTTAGACAATTTAGGATAACTAGATAATTTAGAAAATGGCTGCAGTCACAATTCAAGAAATGTGCTTTACTTAAAGCCCAATTAATACAATTAAGAGACTTTTTCTGACTAAATAAAAAAGACCATTTATAGATTCTAAAACATAAATTCACAATGAATAATCAGAATTTGTAACACCAAGTAGACATTAGGCAGTGTAAATGGTGTTGACCGTTCTGTCAGACAATTTTCTATTTTCACATTATTGATGAAATTAAGTCTTCATTGCATCTCATCTCTTACAGAAATTTGGAGCATCCAGATACAGAAATAACTATTTCAGTCGACAAACAGATCACACATAACCAAAAGAAATATCCAATCAACAAAACTGGGGATTTTTCTACACCTGAAATAACTTACAGAATACAAAAACGGTGCTAAAATAAATCACCCTCAGAATGGTGAAATAAAGGCTTATCTACCTTCAAAGGGGTTATTGATTTGTGTTTGCTGCTTAGTTACTTGGAATAAAAGGAGAATTCAGTTATACCTCAATTATAACCTTTTACTCAATAAAATAAAACTTCATGAAAAATATCAATATTATTATAATTATACGAGTAGAATTTTGTGTATTAGAAGTTGGTAGATTTATTCTAATATGAATTTTTTCTAGAAAAACTTTAGCGTTATGGTAGGATTTAAATATTAAATAATTTATTATTTTTTTCAAAGTTTTAAAAATTTTTATCTTCTTTGAGTCTTGTAGTTTAATGAATATAACCATTATAAAATATAACTTTTTTAATGAAATGTTGTGTTGTGGTGTGGTAATTTCATACAGGTGTTGTTGCTTCACATATTTGTTGTTGTAAAATATTCTGAATGATTTTTAACAAAAAGTAGGGTCTGATAAATACAGATAGATAAAGAGGTTAAAATTTAATATTTCTTTGAAATGTCCCTGCACGAAGACTTTCTGGGTATTCAAAATATTATCTTAACTGCTCTTCTTTGTAGTTAGGATAGTCTTATTGAATGTTTGGATTTTCTCCAAATCTCCACAGCATATTCCATAATAATCGTGCAAAATGAACAGTGTAATGCGGAATTGAAGCTGTAGGCAAGAAAGTCTAGACACTGTTGGCACGGAGCCAGCCAAGAGTATATTTAGAGGAAGATGCATTCGCGAGGCTGCTGAACCATGTCTCTAGCAGCTCTAACCTCGACTCTGGGTTGAAAAAGTTCAGTTTATAAATCTCAAAATGAATACAATCCAGCTGGAGCCATAAATAGACATTTGTTTTCTAAAGCTATTTGAGATTGACTTTCAAAAGATTAAAAATACATCTCAAATAATAAAATGCTGATTCCTATAGCTTTGTGAACTATTGGCACAGATTTTGAAGTACCGTAATTGTTATCTTTATAGAAATCAATCAATAATATCTTTGTTTGGAAGTTCATCAATAATGGTTACAGAGTCAATCTACACACAATAATTAATATAAAAATGTTAGGTTAACTAGTTTAAAACCATAGAAAACGGAAAACCTATTTGAATTAGAATTAACGGGCATTTTTGTTAGCTAACTATTGCGAAACAATGTAAATGTTAAAATTAAGTTTTATGAGCAGTTAAAAAACCATCCCAACAGTATTAAAAAAACTCAGCGAATCTATAAATTGTGATATTTATTAGTAAATTGGTCAGTCTTTTCTTGAGAGTGCCAAAGTCAAACTTCAGATTTTCTGGAAGCAGGCTGAAAGGTTTCACCCCTCTAAAGGATGGTTTCTTGTTGTGCAAAGTTGTTTTATGTCCCGGCAGAGAGTGAGTGAGTGAGTGAGTGAGTGAGAGAGAGAGAGAGAGAGAGAGAGAGAGAGAGAGAGAGAGAGAGAGAGAGAGAGAGGGGGGGGGGGGAGAGGGAGACTGAATTTCTTTGTTTTACCTGGGCCAGTTTAGACCATAGGTCCACTCTTACACTGGGACAGGCACCAAAATATACAATCCATTAATACAATTGGTCATGGTTTTACAGTACTAGACAATAATTACACATTTGCTCCTCCCTTACTACATCAGCAAACTTATCTTAGAAGTCAACTAACACCAGAGAACTAGTAACTAGTAACATACACAAAAGAATCACATTATCAGCATTATCATTATCAAAGAGAGACTGAAGAAAGTGCCAGTAGTACAGAAAATTTGTAGTAATGTGATTCTTTTGTATTTGTTTACTACTACTCTGGTGCTAGTGGACTTGTCTTCTAAGGTAAGTTTGCTGATGTCCTATCTCTCCAATATACTAATTCCTGGCCTTTTCCCCTTTATCCTAACCTAAAATATTGTAGGTTAGGGATAGTTTGTGAATAGGAAGAATCTTTTGGCTACCAGAAGACAAGGTAAGGAAGGCAGTTGTCTATGAGCTAGGACTCTTAAATCAACCTTAATTTGGAAAGAGACATTTAAACAGGTGTAACAGGGAAGTACCCTGGCTGGAAGAACGTACTAAATAAAAACAAATGATACACTCTACATAAAGTTTGGAACCATTATCTGCTTCAGGTGAAGTAGAACAAGAGTAGAACTGATCAGAATAAATCGGTAGTGAATCACAGAGGTAGTCACCATACTGGATTCATTCCTTAAGAGCAATGTTAAATGCAGAACAGTACTGTGACTTAACAATTTATCAAAACATTTTAATTTTTACATATATTGAAAGAGCGTAAAAGTTACTAGAGAATCCACTTTTTAATTAAAAAAGAAAATTTTCTTTCTTCATCCCTTTATTTGTCCCTCTTAAGCACACGTTGAATTAACTAATAGTTTAGTTAATAGTACGCCAAACAGTTGTCCAAGCGCTCATTTGAGACCACTCACAGGTATATAGCAGCACATATGTTTCTATAGTCAAAAACAGATGTTAAAATATAATTTTTTTTAGTTTACTTGTTTTATCCTTAAAGCGATCTTCATCTCATTTTCAATACTTTTCATTTAATACATAAACATCATTTGATTTTATTGGCATGTTTTAGCAAGTGCAAGGATCAACTATGCCTCCTCCACCCCCACCACCAACTGTACCGCCCCCAGCAGACCCTGATTATGAGGTCATTGAGTTTCCGGCCCAGCAAGCTTACTGCAATGCTCCTCCTCCACGTCCTGCTCCTCCAGGTGAGGAAATAAAACACTTACCACTCATAATTTAAGACTTATTCATGAGTGGAGGAAAGGTCTAAATAAGTGGAAGTAGTACAATAGATTTTTGTGTTAGCAATAGATTCAACTAGGGCTTGCTTAAAGATTATTACAAGCTGAGATTTAATTAAAATAAAATATGTAAATGCATAAAGATTTACTGCAAAACTGAAAACTTCCTTAGCTTGCATGTCTACATTACCAAATGAGCTGGCTGTAAATTTTATATGTACTTACATTGTTATGGTGAATTTAGATGGAATGACATATGTGGTATTTCTCAAATGTTGCATTTATGAGCCACTTTAATTGTTTAATATTCAATGTTTTTGCACTAGATGAATTTGAAATTATTATTCAAATTTTTATTGTTCTGTGGTTATGTTTCAGCATAAGTAGTATTTGTTTTTATTTAGACTTTTTAATAATTCTGTGTAGTAGTCCTGTATAATATACTATATCTTTTTGTTATGGCTTGTGTTTGCTTCTGCTAGCTAATGATCAGCAAAGTTTTACGTAATGAGTTATTTCTGTATTCACACTAATGATGTCAAATGTCCACGATGACCTCGCAACTCTTTCAAACCATCTGTTAAAATTATAACTCAATCAGCTGTTGTATCTTTTTCACTTACATATTTAAAATACTTATTCTGACCAGTGATACATTTTCTTTTGAGTTATGTTTATTACAGGGAAATTAAGCCTTAAAGCCTTGCCATACCAAACATAGCATGATGTCTGTCCGTCCAGGCACATTTCCATCAGCTATAATGTCAAATTCATTTGTGACAGCTACTTATCCACAAGATTTTGTTCGTACAGATGTAAAACTGTTATACATCTGAACTATAAACCTGAATGTTCATTATCGATTTCTGACTGTAACAGTAGTAGTGATGACAAATTAATGTTGCTATACTGTGTAAAATCTAATCAAGTGGTTCGCTTTATAAAAAAAATTGGGAAAATTTCTTTCCAGCTTTTAGCCTTTACCAACTCCTCCAATTTACAGTCCCAAAGAACTGGATAGGCAGGAACCTCTTCATTTTAACATTTTATTTCTATATGAAACACAAAAAAGCTAGTGTGGCTAAAATATTGCTTGCATAGAACTAAAAAAGGATTTAGTGCAAGGCTAGCCAAGTTTCATAAAGTTTGCTCTCAAAACGAATGTCACCAGCGTTGCAGAGGTGGCTTCCGTCAGTCAAGCCATCTGTGTCAAAATAAAAATATAGTTAGTAATTTGAACCTAAATTACCACTTGTTTGAAGGGTCTTTTTTTCTCTATTCATTGTTCAATAATCATTTCTAATTCGCCGATCGTAGAGATATGGGCGAATATGAGGGGTGAATGAGTCTAGACGTTCGTGTAATCATTGTTACTATCTGAGTTTGACTTAGCTCAGAAAGAACTATTTATTAATAGCACAATAGCCAGGGCAACTATGTGACCTACAACTTTACGTGGAATCCGAACCATGTAGTGTTGGTCTGATTTTCAGCTAACTGACAAGTTTGACACTCAGTTCCCTTCCTTACACAACATCTGAACCTTGACTTCCATCCAACATGCACACCCCAGACTTCTCTAGTAGTGTCCACGTCGATAGCAACCATTGATCTGACGCTGTGTCGGTATTTAGAGGACCGATCATATAACCTATCGCCAACAATCTCCCAAACACTTTGTCCCCAAGTAGCTGGGTTACAGCACTGCGCCACATGTGCCGACGGTAGCTATTGGAAGCTGGGAATAGCTTTGATATCACTACGATTTACAGTCCAGGAACGAGTCATTTCTCTGGCACCACCATGTGTTTTACTACTGTAATTACAATAAACTGAAACAACATTCATTGAACCCAGTTAATGCCGAAGCTACATAACATATGACACAATAATCTGTGATAGAAATAAATGGCAAAGAATCTTATAAACTAGTAACAGAGAATCTTTACAATCATCCGTTACAAAACTTTAAAAAGCTCATTATGAAATTTATGATAAAATATGAACAATATATATTTGTAGTAACAGATAAGAATTTCCTTTATCTGAGACTGAAACTGAAATTAAATTCTAAAACTTGTACTTTTATAATAACAAATATTTTAAGATTTTTAGAAATATCCTATCTTGATAGTTACTGCCACTTGTCAAGAAGATATTTACTTTAATTCATCTCAAGAGTGTCTGGAATTGTTTTATCGTTATCTAATAATTTTCATCAGTTACCATGACAACTGAGTGGCTATCCTTCTGTGATCTGTTTGTTAATCGGGGGTTAAGGGTATAATGACTGGATATCCCAATAGCCAAACATCTCTGTTGATACTGATCCCCTCTACTGTTATGGCTCTAGATAAAGTCAAGCCTTTAGTAGGATTTTTTCGACCTAACTAAAGCTTTTGAAGTTGTGAAATCAAATCAAATTTGTTTATTCCCAGAACAATACAAGATAATATAAAATATACTTGATTGCATAGGCATCGTCAACTTATCCTAGGACTACAAATTATAGTTATCACAAAGAAAAATATGACCTAATATCCATATCACATGGAAGACTCAAATAACAATACAATAAATAGTACATGATCTAATTTATGTAAACTAAGATAACAAATTTTCAATAATTACTATTAAAAATTAAATAATTAAACATAAATTAAATAAACACTAACCACACATAATTATAGTATCCTAATATACTTAACCCAATATACGGGGTGGGGAAAAGTCCCGCACGGCTTTAACAATTTCCGAATGATTACAGGTAAAGAAATAAAACTTGGTACATCATAACTACACATATAAATCTATTTATTGAAGTAACTACAGTATTATTTCATGTTCAGGGGGATGGCTCGCAAGGAGTCAGAAGGAAATCTTAAATGAGAGCATAAGTCGAATATACCACATCAAATTAAAGGTCTTTATTAGTAGAGTACAACATCGCAAATCCCATCTCTATGGAGTCACTTTATCAGGAATTAGAACAAGTTGAAAATTTAAATTTTTAATATTCAAAGTGCTCTATTTTCTGATAGAGTGGTTCCTCAGAGATACAGTCTTTTGCATTCAAACCAGTAACATGACCTTTAAAGAGATGTAGCATTAGGTGTAACATTCAATGGAGAAAAATCATGCTACCTTCAGTTATGGAAACCATCAATATTTCTTTAAGAATCCTAAGTCTGGTAATACATCATTTTAAAGGTTGTTATGTTACTGATTTGAATGCCACAAACTGCGTTTCTGAGGGACCACTGTATTAGAAAATAGACACTATGAATATTAAAAATTGTTCTAATTCCTGATAGGGTGGCTCCATAGAGATGGGATTTGCGATGTTGTACTCTACTAATAAAGACCTTTAACTCGTTGTACTGTTCGAAATATGCTCTCATTTAAGATTTCCTTCTAACTCCTTGCGAGCCATTCCCCTGAACATGAAAAAAAAAAAAAACTGTAGTTACTTCAATGAATAGATTTATAGGATGTAGTTATGATGTACCAAGTTTTATTTCTTTACCTGTAATTGTTCGGAAATTATTAAGGCTATGCGGGACTTTTTCCTCACCTCGTGTATATATATATATATATACATATATATATACTGTATATATACAGTATATATACAACACAGAAAGGCACATTAACATTATAACAAGATAATTTTTAATCTATTTTAATAGCCTATCAATCAATCATAATTCCTTTATTTACATTTTCTTATAGAAAAGTAGTATAGTCACATAATAAATGAAAATAACTTATAAAATACCATACCATTAATAGAAAAATAAAGAAATGAATGGTGTATGAGTTTAAAATTAACAACCTAGAGAATATTTAAAAATCATGGTTAAAAACTCATCAATACTATAAAAACAATTACTTATATAGTTCAGTAGTCATCTTATTTTAGTTTTAAAATCAGTATTATTTAAAATGTTGATCGCTTGAGGTAACTTATTAAATAACCTAATAGAAGTGTAACTAAAACTATTTTTTATGTTTTAGAGTTTTTACAATAATAAATAATAATATTTGTTCAATGTCTAGTATTATATTTATGAATATCTGAATAAGAACTACAGTTGTACAAATTAGTTTGAATAAACATTAAACATTAAACAAATACAGAGCAGTGCCATAATTTAAAGATTCATAAACAACTCTTTACATGATGAGTAATTGGTGGAACCCTACAAATCAGCCTAATCGCTTTTCTCTGAGCAATAAACAAACAATTGGAATATGAATTATTTGCCCGAAGTATTGTTCCGTAAGTCAAATGGCATTGAATGTACCTATAATAAATATTCTGTAAAATTTCATTTGAAACAGTCGATTGCATTTTTCTCATTATAAACAAACCTTTATTAATCTTAGGCATTATGTAGAATATATGGTATTGCCAAATTAAGTTATACTGGAGCACTATTCCAAGGAACTTAACTGGCTCAGCTTTGTATGAGTGATCATAAATAATGTTAAGTTCTTGTGTCTTGGCTTCATTTAGACTTAATTTATTCAAATGACACTAACTTCTCAATAGTTCATGTTTGTAAAGGGGATCTATGTCTGCATTGCAACAAATTTTTGAGTTAACAGATAAGCAAATATCATCTGCATATAAATAGCAGCTTCTGTGCTTACTCTGCCATAAATGATGTGGCTAGGAACTTTCCTCAGGGCTCTGATCTGGGTCCAGTTTTGTTCCTATTATATTATGTGAATGATCTACCCTCTTCAATGACTGATGGTAACATTTGCTTATTTGCTGATGACACTTCTCTCTCTGTCTCGATTAATAACCGAACTGATCTTGAAGTGGAGGTATTTGTGCATGCGAACTCAGTGTGTCAATGGTGTAATGAACAAAAATTGCAAGTTAATGACAGTAAAACTTATGTAATTGAGTTTTTGATTAGAAGTTCTCAGAGTTAAGGATCTTTGTCAGTTTTATTGAAAGAAAAAGAAGTCATTTTCAGTGAGACAACAACGTTTTTAGGTTTTCACATTGATAGTAATAATTATGTTGCAACACACAGTCCAAGACCAGAAAGAAATCACTGACCACTTCAATAGATTCTTTGTGACTGCAGCAGAGGATACTCTGATCAACAACAATTCTTCCAGAATTTCAGTGATCGAGGAGGCAAGAGATCATTATGAAACAGCACTCAATGAATTTCAATTGGTGACATCAGAGGAGGTACTGAAAATTATTTCTTCTATGAAATCTAAGACATCGGCGGGGGTCGATGGAATAAATTCCAAAATATTGAAATTTTGTAGAAATGAAGTCTGTATACCAATTGCCTGTATTGTTAATAAATCTCTAACTCAGGGTAGTTTTCCCAAAAACATAAAAACCTCAAAAATTTTCCCCCTGCACAAACAAGGCAATAAAAAGGAAGTGCAGAACTTCAGGCCTATCTATCTCTTTAATACCTACAGTGTCAAAAGTCATTGAAAAGGTCATATTGACAGGTCTCACACAGCATTTGGAAATTAATCATAATCTTCCAGAGAGACAACATGGCTTCATATCTGGAAGATCAACCACTAGTGCCCTCGTTGATCTAATTGAGCACCTTATAGACAACCTCGATGAAGGAAGTACCATTTGCAGTGTTTTTTGGATCTAAGCAAAGCCTTTGACTGTCTTGACCACAGGTTATTACTGTCAAAACTTAGCTCTATAGGCATCAAAGGTACAGCACTAAAATGGTTTGAAAGCTACTTGCAGGGAAGAAAGAGCCTAGTGTAGATCAAACAAGTTTCTGAAGGATGTATAAAAGTTGAAAAATATGAGCCAATGGAGATTAAGCGAGGCGTCCCTCAGGGATCTGTCTTGGGGCCTGTACTGTTTGTGCTATTCATTGGAGACCTTCAAGAGCACCTGGGAGAAGGCTGTTGTCATATGCGGATGATACTGTCCTTGTGACAAACAACAAATCAGTGCAGGCATTGGAAATTGACACCTACATATAAATAACGAGAGCGCAGCAATATTGCTTGAACAATGATCTGGTCTTCAATACATCCAAAACCAAATGCATCTTATTGGGCAGATATAAAGATTATGTCTCTATGTCACTAAACCTAGAACAAGTATTCTTTACGAAACATTTGGGTGTCACAATTGACAATCGTCTCTCATGGAATCAACATGTTGTGTTCAAAACTCAGCACAGCTCTTTTTGTTTTGAAAAGAGTTAAACTCATTAGCACTCCAGAAGCTACCAGAATTGCTTACTTTGCTTTATTTGAGACACATGTTCGCTATGGAATAGTGCTTTGGGGAGGTTCTTCTGTCACCAACCTGCAGCGAGTACTAGTGATGCAAAAGCGTGCAGTGCGAATTATGGCTGAGTTAAATCCTCAAGACAGTTGTAGAGAGGCTTTCAAGGACTTGGGTATAATCACAGTATGTCAATTTACATTACTGAGGTAATACTACTGGCCACCAGAGGAAATATTATGAGGAACTGTGATATCCATGAACGTCAAACAAGACATGGCAATAACTTCAATCTGCCAGTCCACAGATCAGCTCTTTTCACCAAGAAGCCATCCTATACAGGTGCCAGGCTGTACAATATGCTACCAAGAGAACTCAAAAATCTCAGCCCTCAAGTTTTGAAGCGGAAAATGTTCAAGTGGCTTGTAGATAAATCTGTATACAGCATAGAAGAATTTATGTCTATCACCAACGACAGATAGGAATTCTATGAACTTTTAATTTTAACAATGTATTGACGCTATCTCTGTTCTTGACGAATATGAAAATAAAGCCTATTGTCTATTATCTATTGTCACATTTCCTCATTATGTAAAAAATTAGGTTCTGGTATTTTCTAATTAAGAAATCTTGCTTTGTTCAAGCACATAGAAGTATTACTATGTCTATTTTTATTTTATGCAGTTGAAATGGGGAGCCATGAATGCACAAAAATCAGATTTAGGCCTATATTTAAGCTTTAGAAGAAGACATTAAGAGCATGTAAAAAGAAACGAAAATCTTTTCCTTGCAGACAACTCTTAAAAGAATAGCCACCATTTTATAACCAATCTCCCAAAACACGAGAACAATCTCCATCCAAACAATAACATTAATCTAACTCATCACAAAACTGCATTTTTTGACAAATATTTACAGTTTAACAACCCTAGACTCTTCAACACACTACCAAACTAAATAAAACGTGAAAGTGTTGTGAGCAGTTTTTCTCAAAAATTCAAAGCTTACCTTTTGTCTCATGCCTTCTACATGTTGACAAATATTTGAAATGTAGATATTTCAGCTAAATTAGCGATTTAGAATAATATTTTGTTTTAAAGGTTCTTACATTCAATTGTAAATTAACGTGTAAATTAGCGTGTGGTTAATGAGGCTAATACAAAAAATACAAAATGCATTTTAGAAAAATTTTAGAAAAATATGAAGGAATTTTGATTTGATAACTGTTTAAATCCAGTGTTGATCAGCTCTTGGAATGACATCTCATCTTAGTTTGGGAGGGGGTGGGATAAGGGAGCAGTAGTTTAACGACACGCCTTGGATATAAACGTGACTAAAAAGTAAAAACTAGTGAATTATAAGTCACATGGTGGTTGAGTATCTTTTGAGACATTAATGATACATATCATTAATAACTACAATACAGTACAAGGGGACACCCCTGCAAGCTTCGTCTGACAACCCTATCACTAGCTGCGCTTGTTTCACCTCTGCCTTGGGCGTCAGTGTGTGCACAGATAACTAACTCTACCCAGATAGCTCATTCCTGTGCTAAAGAGTGTTAGCAATGTTTTTGTAGTGTGTCAACTGTCCGCTTTAAAGTGCGTCGAGCGGCTGTCAACTGGGCGGTGTTGCCAGATTGAACTCAATCAACTAACCATATTAATTACAAATATTACAATAGTAACTATCAGATGATAATAATAATTGAGGTTTAATACTTGTTCAATCCGGCAAAGTCTCATCTTAAATTCATAGTCGTGTTGTGCATGTTGCCTACATTCTCCTTAAACATCGCACACACTTTTCCCGTATACTGTGAGCCATCTGGGTAGAGTTAGTTATCTGTGAGTTTGTGACTCGTAACTAGATTAACAGAACATGAGACTATTAAATCAACAGAACAAATATTTAGTATTTTTTTTTTTTTAACATCTATTTTTTACAATATGAAAAAATAAGATTGTTTTAAATCCACACTAGAATTATACAATGTTTACACCACTCTAGACATAAACAGCTGTTATATGTATCAATAAAAAAAATGTAGTGATAGAAAATCATAGAATATTTTAGAGCCAGTGGGGTGGTGCCCTTGTAAATTTTTACATTCCTAGTATTTTCCCCACAATCCTTGACTCTTAACTTTTAAAATGAACCTATCAAGCTATCTTATCTTCTTCCTCATTCGGGAATATTGGCGAGGATTAATTTGCTAACAGAATTAAATGTATAGATTATTCTTAATTATTATATATATTTAAAACCCCTTCCTATTACATAACCTTATATGGAACTTTCAATTATAGAAATGTGCATTACAATATGTGTTAGGTAAAGGAAGGGGAGATGGTCAGCGATGTGATCTGTGTGGGTCATCAGCCCCAGCTGTCCGCTGTGATCAGTGTTCCAAGCAAACATTCTGTATGTCCTGTGATGAAATGTACCACCGTCATCCCAAACGGCAGACACACTACCGCAAGGTAAGTCTCACAGTTCACAAGGCTGCATTATTAGTTGCCATGATACTTCTTCAAACACATGGAAATCTTATAAACATCATGTTAAAATCAACTATTCAACTGAACTTACACTAACGATTTTGAATAAAATTTTAGATTAATCATAGTTTCCACAGTGTAGATGTCAACATTTATGAAAATGCACCTTTTCTAAATGGAGAGAGGTCTGGCTCTATTATTTTAATAACTCATTTCCCAAGTTATTTAGACGTTCTTAGGGCTGTAGAAGTTGATCAGTGATACTGCATAAAAACTTAATGTCGATTTTAAGTACTTAGGTTGAAAGAAAAAGGCGATTAAAACAATTTCAAAATAACAATCAAAGTTAGGTTGGGTTACTCTTAAGAGAGTTTGAACTGAAATATGGATACATATCTCTCATATTGAGATTAATGTTTGCTGGCAGTATTTTTATACATTTCAGATAGCAGTTTAACTCATTTTCAGTGTGAATTAATCCTAGAGACAGACACAGTATTACAGCTTTGTGTACAACATGAGACATGGAGACAATAGATGAAATAGACATTTGACCAACTTCTGTCCAAGTCGCTGCCATACTAATTTGGTTTGAAAACGATAATTAAAAAACAAACTACTGTACGTAAAAGATAATTATAATTTGGTTTCATATTCTCAAATGATTAGTTTTTACTAAGTAATTGGAAATTAGAAATTGTATTTGATTTGCTAAATCTATTTTCATGTGTGTAATTTTATCGATAATCTGTAACATTGTCTATGGCCATTTTACATGCCAGATACAGCCATTATTTTATTCTCCAGTCTTGTTTATTAAGAGCCTTTAAATGACCTCCCTTATCGTGCACTTCCAAAGTTGGAGGGGGCAGGGGATTTAGTGACAATTATTGACGACAATGTATCACTACAGCTGTCAAAGACAACTAAGTTATATGGTTTCATCCACTAATCAGAAGAGGTGGATCTAAACATTTGGAGAGTACAAATCCAAAGTATGACAAATAATAACAAACTAGGAGACACCCCTTCAGGTGCCAATGACATCACTCGCTGTGCTCGTTACACCTCAGTCTTATAGTACTAGCAACACTAGTTAACCATCTGTAAACACATTCATATTATTTAGGTATAAAGAAAGCGGGTGGAGCGATCCTCCCACCTGCCCACATGTACAGTAGTATTGACCCACCCACCTGCCCTTACACGTACAGTTGTATTGATCAACTATAAAAAAATTCCTTAATAATAGTTTGGAACTATTGAAGACCCTTTTAAAACATATTGTAGACTAAAAAGAAAATATTTTATAATATTTAATAAATCAATTAAATAATACAAAATTAATAAATTAGACTCAACATCCTTGAAATGAAATGGAGATCACTTTATTGTACAAATTGAGTAACAATTGGCGAGGTTAGGACTGAAAAGTTCTCTCTTAGACCTAACCATTGCATCTAATACAACTTAAATTATGTAGAGATTTTATTCTACCTAAACACTTTGAGAAGGTGCTCACCTATAAAATGACACATTGATAATGTAAATCTATTGATTAGAACATGAGTTATGTCAAATTATATTTGTTACATAAATGTTTTGTATAAAAAATTCCAGCCACATAATGTAAAAAGATAATATAAAATGTTTTCTGCATATATTTAATTTTAAAAGCCTACAGAAGAGATCAAAATAGTTTGAAAAGCCTAGTTTAAGTATTAGAGGTCAGCATTTTCTGTGCCCTTAATTCAAAAGATTCTTGAGTGAGGTATTTTGGAACTAAGGCATTTGTCTTTGAATCAAAACATCTCTTGATGTTTTGAGAACTTGGAAATATATGAGTCCCACAATGCCAACGTTTTATAAAGTATTACATCATAAATTACGTTAATTTTTTTCAAAGTATTACTGCATTACAATTACTGCGTAGTACATTAATGGTCTTATAACCTCACTCTGACATATAACCTCATTCATGCCACGTTTTGTCCTTGTGGATACTCAATTACTTAATCTATTTGAAGGTATAGTATATAAGTTGTTGATAATTTTATGTATTTGAAGATGCAGAGTGTATTTTTGTGTAATAAATCTTGTTTTAGTTTAGAAGTAATATTAGATTTGTTTGCATGGTTTAAACCAATGTTTACAAGTGAAATAATTATACATAAAATATGTAGATTCTTGTTGAATAATATTTCTATTTTACTGCCTTTTATTGTCAACTAACATATTTTGTTGAAACCTAAAATTGCTTGAAAATTTTACAAGAATCCACATTATAATCAAATATTGCACATGGTTTTTTCTTATTTTGTATTCATGTTAATGCATATTTGATTGAATTGGTAAATGTATGCATACATCTACTTAAGATACTTAAGTATATGCGTTTCAAGAAACTAATATAACGTATGTAAAATCATGAGACGTTTAAAAGAATACAAGTAAAAACTGTTTTCCAAAAAATTAAAATTTCTGAAAATATTTATTTCTTCTTACAGCCCTTGGAAGGCAGTCGTCACCCAACTCTTCGACCCCCTCTCCCACCGAAGGGTGAGAGTAACTCTGCCCCTGTGCCTCCCCCTCGACGCAATAAACGCTCAGGGCGTAACACGCCCAACCCCCTCGAACAGGTATCTACTGCCCTACGTTGTATTCCAAATACAGACATATTTTACAATTTCTTATTCATCTACTGAATCACATCTCATTTAAATATGTTGTTGTTGTTAGCATGGCTTCTTTATAGCATTCTAGAAAAACATCTCATCACCAGCGGCCTGATTTTGGCAAGTAAAACTTTTGTTTTTGTAACAGCTCTTCATAACGCTTAAATATTTTTTAGTAAAATAATATGAATTATATCAACTTAGTTAAATAAACAAAGTTCAGTACTTTTATTTGAATAATTTCTTACATCATGAATCATACATATAACATATAAAAACACCAAATACTAATGTATAAAAATAAATGAATAAAAATAAGTAAAAACCTAAATTACTATTGAAAAGATGGTAGTTAATTTAAGAACCATCCAATTTCCAACAAATAAATATTCACATTTTCTTTTAGTATGGTGTTGTATCTTTGTGTGTGTATACTTAGTATCCTTGTGCTTGTATTGTTCTAAGTGTTTTTCACATTAATTTATTATTTAGCCTTATTTATCGTACCAAAGTTTGTGATCTTGTGTTGATAGTTTTAGTTTACTTATGTATATTATGGTTAGGTTTTATGTATATTTATTAATTTATTTTTAATGGCTCAATTCTTGGTGGAAGTATAAAATGTAAATCCATTTCATCCTTCCCGATCATAATGGAATGTTTTTGGCCTTTTTATCCATGAAAATATCTGAGTGAATACTACCATACCACATTTGATGTAAAAAGAATGTGTACAAAATAATTTAAACCTATACTAAAATAGTGCTAAACATTGTGGTACGTGGTTATACAACGCTAGATAAACTAAACTGTGCAATATCCGTATATCATATCTCAAGAATTATTAAAGCCAACTTAACTGCTTAATTTTTATGACTTATAATTTATGGTTGTAATATACCGGATTGAAATGAAGCAAAATGCATCACACATTTCTAAAAAACAATTTCAAATTCTGACAAACCCTTGTAAACATTTTTAGTATTCATTTAATTTTAAAATCTCAGCAAAATTATTTATTATATTTTTTGTGTGATTTCTGATATATTTCAGTACATATTCCCAATAAGTTATATAAATCTTAAACTATTTTATTGAGTAAACAAAGTTATAAAAGTAAATATTAAAATGCACAAATTCTAATTTAATATGAATATATTTAATTTTAAACTTCAATTTGAAGGTTACTTTCCTACTGTATATAGTTATTTGTTTGTTTGTACGTTATTTATTTGCATTGGTAGATGCTGTTGTGATTGCTTACTAGACCAAACTAATTCTTACTGGGGAAATTAACTGTTATTAAGAGCAAGACTAAGATTAGTATGTGTTTCAGGTATCCGGCAAACCGATGTTGGGTGTGACCGGTGTAGTGGGCAGTCTCAAGCGCATGATGGGGGGCCGACCTCTACCCCCTGCGCCTCCATGTAAGCATTCTTGTTGCTGATGTTGATTTGTTGTAGGCTCCCTCTCGCTGTGTGCTCGCCTGACGCTCTCTCGCTCATGAGATGTTGCTTCTGTTGTAGTGCCCAGGGATGCGCGGCTCCCACCTCTGTCTGTCTCGCCTCTCAACTTTACCGACCTCCCCGACCATCAGGTAAAACACTGAGAAAAGTTATGGTTCACGCAACTTTAACAATTTTATAAAATTAGAATTTTCTTACAATAGGATAATTTCTCAAAAAATTTGATGAAAGTTATTTAACAATGAGTTTAAATGTTAAGTTTTACAACTTGTTTGTTATCTCAGTGTTTGAAAATGAATAATTTAAGAGATGGGAACTGCCTTATATTATATAGCATCCAAAATAAATACGAGGTGCAAACTTACAATTTTTCTTATGTTAATATATAACTAGTTGCCAAGTCATAAATGTGCAGAAGCCACATATCTTCTCACCTAAACTAATCATTAATATATCTGTAAATATAAAGTAAGAAGGGTATGCTTGACTTCATTTTATTTATGTCTCAAAAATCTAAGAAACTCATATCTACGATGAGGTTTAACACGTTGTGTGCGGGACACTCGGATGCATGGGGCATGGCTCTGGTACATGAGGCAAAGCCATGCTCCTTGCATCCGAGTGTTACTATTTGTGACACTATTAGTACACATTGAATAACTAAATAATGACTGTGCTGTCAATACCACTGTACGTGTATGGGTAGGTAGATGGGTCAAAACCACTGTACGTGTATGGGTGGGCGGGTGGGTCAATACCACTGTACGTGTATAGGCGGGCGGGTGGGTCAATACCACTGTACTTGTGTGGGTGGGTAGATGGGTCAATACCACTGTACGTGTATGGGCGGGCGGGTAGGTACCAGCCTTACGTACTATAAAAAATGTTATGTACTACTCATACAGTTATTAGATATGTTTTTCAGGTTAACTGTATCTAAATGTTTACATGCATTTATCCACCTGTTTTGTAAATATACATTACTAGGAAACTTGTAATAGTTTATAATTGTACCTATTGCTCTACTACTCCTTTCACTCCATCAGGATCACTCGCAGTTTTCACAAAATCAGATGAAGAGTACCTGATAAATAAAAAAAAAAAACTTATAAACTGATTTTTATCAATCATTTCCAACGTATATTTAAGCAAGATGCTGAAGGATAAGGAACACTATATTCTCTATAAGAGAGATTAATTTGTCCTTATTATTGTAAAAGGTCCTAAATGAACTTCCTAATGATCTTGGGGTGAATAGATAGGCCACAGGTGTCGTTTTGTCAGAGTGGATCTGTCTAAAATCCTACATCATCAGGAGTTGTCAAAAACCATCTGCTTGTTTTCCACATTGAAAGCTCCCTGATTACACACTTATGTGACAGTTGAATAGGTCGGTAGTGAAGTTGGATAAAACTTCATTAGCTAAATTTTCTTAATTCGATCCTAATCAGAGTCATAGCCAATGTTGAGAGGTATCAGCTGTTAACTACCATGTGTTCATTTGTCATTGAGCTATTAAACATTAATGACACTTTGTAATGAATTATAGTCTGCCTTAGTGTGTAAAAATGATGGCTACATTTGCTCATAAACATTAATCACACTCTTTCGAAATCCATATTGCATCTTGCTAGCCTAGTAGTTGGCACTTCTGCTTCCAATGTAGATGGTCACAGGTTCAAACCCCGGAAGGTCCACTTGAATTTGTCATATGGGTTTGGACTTTTGTCCCTCAACAACGTATGAATATAATGTTAAAAATGCTACTGGCGTAGACAGTAAAATAAATAAAAACCTTGATGATGTGAGTCTTAAGAAATAACCTCTTGAAATATAAAATATTTATAGATGACTTCAGCTACATAAAAAAAAGAAAGAAAAACGTAGTTTACCTCATTAATTAAAGTAACATAAAAAATTATTGTAGAATATGAGTCGGCACTAGTGGTGCAGTTCTATAACCCAGCTACTTGGGGAAAAATGTTGTGGAAATTGTAGGAGAGGTTCCATGCTCGGTCCTCTTAATAACGACATGGTGTCCGCTCTATGGTTGCAATCAACATGGACACTGCTAAGAAATCCAGGGTGTTCATGTTAGGTGGTGGTCAGTGTCTGGATGCTATGTAGGAGAGAACTGAGTATCAGGCTTGTCAATTAGCTGAAAATCAGACCATTACTAAATAATTTGAATTTCACACAAACCGGAAAACTCTAAGTCAGGCTATTGGAATATGAATAAATGGCTCTTTCTGAGCATCAGTCGAACTCAGTTAGTAGCCAGACTACACAGGTCATCCATACTCAACATACACTTATATAATTATTCATATTTGCTTTACTAATATTCGCCCAATATCCTTACTTGACCACCCATTCAACGTGCTATTGGAAACAATCTCTGTTTCTTTTTTCCCTGTGATACCTATCAATATTGATTGAAAACACATTATCTTATTTTCTTACAGTATTCACTCAGGTTGGTTAATATTGTGGCTTGTGTTTCTATAGATAATAATCTTCCTCCTGTTTCAGCCTCCGAGCAGAGACAGTGGCTACTTGGACTGGGAGCTCGACAGTCGCCATCGCTCTGGCAGTCTGACTGCTCTCAACAATCCTTCGTTCGCTCCAATCATGCATGTAGGTACCTACAGCAACTTAACTGTTGGATTAGCTTTTGTTTTTATATTTTATACAAATTAAATTGGATACTGTCCAAAATAATTAGAAGTAAATGAAAGTCAAAGGATGTGACGGACCTTTAATGGGGTAGTTAGTACTACCTTAGTAGATTGAGTGGCAGTAACGTGGCTATTTAAATTCTAGCATTCACTTGGAATGAAAATTGGGCATTTGAAAGTATGCAAGGTCTTAATAAGGTTTTAAATGATTCCTATCTATAAATATATTTCATGAAAGGTCTCTTCATATAATAGACTGTGTTGCAAAAAATGGGACACTTTTAGTTTTTATTTGGTTGTATTAGTTATGTTTTGATGGTCAATTATTTGAAACAATTAGTTTTGATTATGCACTTTCATCTTTATGGAACTTGTATAATTATATCAGTTTAAGGATGAGTTTAGGATGTTGAACTGAACTTTGAACATAGCATTAATATGTGAAAACCACCGATTACCTTATCAGCTATGAAATAGACTTAGTATTTCTCTGGAATCTGTTATCTTAAATATTGAGAGGTTTCCTCTGTTTACTACGAAATTGAAGTTGATTTCAGTCTTCAACATGCCTTTGACAGTTACAGAGTGTGCCAGAGCTGTTGCTTTAATTGAAAGCGGTTTTAGTGTGTGAGTGGTGGAAAATCTAACTGGAATAGCCAGATCAACAATTAGCAGAGCTGTAATTCGATACAGACTAACTTGTAGCTATGAAAGAAGACATGGGTCAGGCCACTCAAGGGCAACAGGAGCAAGGGATGATCGGTGTGTTGTATCACTTGTTTTGTGAAACTGCTTCCAAACATGTGTTGAGCTCTGGAACACGCTTCAAAGGGTTCAAAGTGTGAATGTAAGTACTGATACTGTCAGGAGGAGGCTTCAAGAAGCAGGTTTGAGGACTCATTGCCCAGCTATAGGTCCAGGATTGTTTACGGCCCACTGTCAAGCCCAATTACAGTTTCTCAGAACTCACTTGAACTGGACTAGAGCACAGTGAAATCAGGTATTGTGGTCAGATGAGTTTAGATTCATTCTGCAATCACCAAATGGGCATGAGCAAGTTTGGAGACTCAGAGTTGAGAGGTATTCACAGTGTACCATATCTCCAAGGGACAGCTTTCAAGGAGGCTCAGAAGTGGTGTGGGGAGGTATATCCAGAAAGGCCCACACAGAACTTTTTATTTTTGACAGAGGTTGTATTGATGCACTCCGGTCCGTGGATTAGGTTCTTTCACAAGATGTAGTGGTTTTCTCCAGGTTTTTAGGAGAAAATTTCACTCTCTCGCAAGATAATGCATGTCCACATACAGCTAGGGTTATGCAAAATTACCTTAATGAGGTTCGAACCACTATTATGGATTGGCCAACTCATAGTCCAGATCTGAACCCAATTGAACATGTATTCGACCACTTTGAAAGAGCACTCAGAGATCGATGGGGACAGTTGTAGACCATAGAACAGCTTAAACAGGCTCCGAGCGAGGAATGGAGCAATTCGAATAAAAACTTCATCTCTCAATTTATAAACAGTATTGGAGGCTCGAAGCAGTCATTGTAGCAAGAGGGGAAAACACAAGTTACTAAAAGATCTGTATAATATTGATTTTACCTTCAATCGAAGCTCATAACATAAAATAAAAAGAAGTCTTATTGAAGAAACTTAATGAGCAAGAATGAATGTGTTTCTTCAAGAGATCACTGTATAAAATGAAAATGAAAAATGCCTTTATTTATGTGGTGAAGTTAGAACTATTTAGTCCTCTCTACCACTTAACCATACAGGCACAATGGTACTGACTCACCCGCCCACCCATACAGGCACAGTGGTACTGACCCACTCGGCTACCCATACAGGCACAGTGTTACTACCACTATTCGTGTATAGGTGGGTGGGTGGGTCACTACCATTGTACGTGTATAGGTGGGCAGGTGGGTCACTACCACTGTACGTGTAAGGGTGGGTGGGTAGGTCACTACCACTGTTCGTGTATAGAGTGGGAGGGTGGGTTAATACCACCGCACGTGTATGGGGTGGGAGGATGGGTTAATAAAACCGTACGTGTATTGGGTGGGTTAATACCACTGTACATGTATAGGGTGTGAGAGGGTGGGTTAATACCACCGTACATGTAGGGGTGGGCGGGTGGGTCAATACCACCATACATGTATAGGGTGGGAGGGTGGGTCAATACCTCTGTACGTGTATGTATTCATATCTTTAAAATATTCATAAATTTATGAAACTTTAAGTATTCATAAATTGTAAAGAAATTTTTATTATTAATTTTGTTCCACTTAAAAATGTGAAAACTGATATTTTAGTGATATTTGTTGTTTTTTAAAAATGATTTTTTATTTATTTCAAAGTTTAATACATTTTTTATAATATTTCAACTACAATATAACTATTTTTATCTAACAAAAACAAGCTGTCCCACTTTTTTTGCAAATCAGTGTTCTTTTATAATTTTTATTTGTTTGAGTTAATAACAATAGACTTGGATAACATGATTTTGATCAATATTTATTCAAATATTTCAAGATATTTTAGCACACTAAAATAAAAGAATAAAAAAACCTAAAATAACCAAGGAAATAATATTGATGGTTGGATACAACAAGTTTACAATACATTTTTATTGTTGCCCCAACATTTTATTTTATTATGACATTTATTGAATGCTATCTATTGTTTTTAAAAATATGTTTCAAAATATTGTAACTATTAATATTTTAAAATATGTTGTGAAATGAAAACAAAATTGTTTTATTTATTGTTTTAAGGCTCAGTCGATGGCTCAACTGAACTGCCCTAGTTGTCATCATCACGGGCTTGTATGGGACTGGAACCAAAGCCATTTGATGTCTGGGGGTTTGGCGCCAGCATGGGGTGGATTGCCAACTGGTACCTGGCATGGTTCTGCAATGCTCCCTCCTTATCGGCCTTCAGAAGAGATGATGAGAAGAAATAGTTTGAGAGTACAACCACCACCTCGCCGTAGCCGCAGAGACCTGACTACCGATGATGAAGATGATTCTCACCATAGACGAAATATTTCCCCAGTACGGTCAAGAAGGGGCCCTCCCAGTGACGATTCAGAAGATGAAGTGATGTCCCATCGAGGAGGAAGACGGCACAGGAGACTGAATTCTCCTGCATCTAGAAACACTTCACCAGCTTTATCCAGGCGTAGTTCCAGAAAGAAAAGTTCTGTTGGTGTTGAAGAGCTCATAGCTAGACGAGTCAAACAAAATGAAGAAGAAGGCTTGAGAACTGCCAGGCGTTATGACGATGACACATTGTCAAACCGAGGCAGCAGGCGCTATGATGATGAAACAGTATCAAATAGAGGAGGACGGAGGTATGATGATGAAACAATGTCACTTAGAGGGAGAAGACGCTTTGATGAGGAAACGATGTCAAATAGAGGTGGAAGGAAATATGATGACGATAGGCTATCCTTAAAAAGTGGAAGAAGACATGACATTGATGAAACATTATCAAACCGTGGTAGAAGAAGTGATTTTGAAGATTCATTGTCAAATAGGAGTCAACAGTTTGATGATGACATAGTATCTAATAGAGGTGGTAGACGATTTGACTTTAATGATACTGCATCAACTAAAGGCGGACGGAAAGAGACTAACAGAAGAAAACACAGATCTTCTCCAGTCCAGTCAAAAATGTCTCCAGCAATGCAAAGAAAATATGCAAGAAATATAAGCAGTGAAGATTCTGGTGATGAAATGTCTGATAATATAGGTCATACTTCTCCAACGTCTAAATCAGCTAATAAAGGAGCAAAAAATGAAAAATCAGATAAAGAGGAATCAGAAGAAATCAATTTTCCAAGTGATGTTGATAAGCCGTTAGGCCCTGTTCCTACTCAGGAATGGGAATGTGATCACTGTACATTCGTAAACCAAGCGGGGTCCAGAGTGTGCATTGTTTGCTGTAAAACTACAAATAATCCAAAATACAAGCAACAAAGTAAAAGCCTCAACAAGCAACAAACAAATAAAGAACTTAAATCTCAAGAAGATAAAAAGTCTCCTACAAAACACCAAAATTCAAGTACATCTCCTCAACACGATAATATGGGTTCAGTTCAAGAGAAGAAATCAGAGAGAAATACAAAAAACAGTATGCAAACAAAATCCCCAATGGAACAACAGCCGTCTAAAGAAAGTGAAACTTCCGATGGGCTTTTGGCAGATAAAATGAAACAGTTGGTGATGACACCAGCAGCTGACAAGAAGAAAGGTAGGAAGCGCCGAAGTATCTCTTTTTGGCTGGGCACAAAGCTTTATTCTTAAAAATGTACAGCTGACAGAGCGTTTTATATATTTCAATAAACATTTATTTCATACTGTGGTTGTTTATTTATGACAATGCCTTAATCCAAAACTTTAAATTATTATCTAATCTAAATTATTATATGAAAACCAAACAATATGTGTTTATTCTTAGTCTCATTAGACAAATAAAAGAATAACAGCAATAAAATTCGGCTCTTAAAGACATCCAATGATTAAAAGTTCATATGGCTCTAAAAAAATTATTGATTTAGCAAAATTTATAGTTATGTGATATTTATCTGCAAATAACTAATGAAAATTTTAATAAACATATATAAATGTTAATACAAGGATTACAGATAATATCATAAGGACATTGTAAGGAGTTTAATAATAATTTGATGCTGAAACAAATTGTTTATGTTTTAGTCTTAAGCTATTTTTAATTTTTAAAATTAATTAGTATATCAAAATTTAAAATGTAAATGTTAATGAGCATGCAAGTAACACCTCGTTGAAAGTTGTTACATTTTGTTTACAGGCAAATCACTATTCCTAAAATAATATAGTAAAACTAATTATTATTTTAAATATTGTATCAATAAACTATTTTGTACAATTATCTTGATTAATAATGATTTTGTGCTCTTAAGTGTAGCTATTTACTTAAAACCTAAATAAATTATCACCAATGAAAGATTAATATGATTGAGCTTAGAAAAAGATGGTTTGGGTTTTTAAATTTTGTTTTATATAATGCCTTAAAAATTAATTAAATATAATATAACTCTTACTTTACAAAAATATTTACTCTATTATGAAATTTGAACAGAATTGTAATTTTTTATTCCAGCCAGTTAACTTTTGACCATTTAAATTTGTTGTATATAACGTATTTATATTTAAAATCTTAAAATTATACTAGTTTTCTATCATTGGTTTTATACTGTCTTTACAAAAATTGGGAAAAAATCAGAGTTTAAAATTAAGGCATTGTCATAAATTCTAAATCTGTAGTTCAAGGCATTTTCTAATCATGTTCAAATGTGTAAGTCAACAACATGACTTGTTCATGTTTAAACAAGTAAGATAACCACATGTCTTGTTCATGTTCAGCCATGCAAATTAACCACAAGTGTCTTGAACTGCAAATTTAGGATTCAATAAATATTGCAATTATCAATCAAAAATGTTGTTATATTACAAAATTATCCGCCAACCCTTCGCTAATCCAAACAATTTTACATACACAATTGTTACAGATTCATTCGTGCGATATCACGTCGAAACATATATGTAAACTTCCTTCCTTATAGCGAAATTATTTTTAATGCTTTTGATTTGAAGGTTTTACAGATCTTCTGATACTCTAATGAAAGTAAAACATTATCAAATAATCAGATTTTATTGATAAAACATGATTGATACTTACTAAATCATCATTTAGGTTTTTTAAACACAAATACTGTACATCTGATATGACAGACAGTAAATTACTTTTGTTTTTCAAAAAAAAGTATAAATAAATAATATTAATTAAGGTTTTCAAAGAAACAAAAATGTACTTTTTTAAATTTAACTGAGGTTTTTAAATCATTAAATAAGTCACAATAACTTGACACCACACTTCTCATAAAAAAAAACACCTAGAAAATTGTGATTAAATAACCAACATCAGATATATTTTTTTTAATTTTTAAGCCAATGTACAAATTACATTTAGCTAAACCAGTTATCTCTAATTATTTAACTGTTTTTAAAAACACTCACCTGAACACATATTAATTTAGAACTATTAAGTTTGTGCAATTTTTACCAGGACTCAACAAATATATGTATATAATTTGTTATATAATTACAGTGGATGAGTAATAATATTTTGTAGTTATAATTCATAATATGTGTTTTAAGTATGTGTTTTCAGAAATAATTAAATTACGACAGAGTGTTGGTTTAACAATATAAAACTTGAAATGAAAAACGTCTTTATTGCTTCTACAAGAGGCGAAGTTACGGCTGCAAAATCCTCTCTTCCATTTAACTTCATCATATACGTATATGATAGGATATTATTTTAAATACAAATAACAATAAAAAATAAAAATAGAAATTCAATAACAAACTAGACCATATACAGACAACATTTGATTGAAATTCATATTTAAACTTAAAACAAAAAAAATCACCATCTGAAATAAAACTAAAATTATTCATTACATTTTATTTTGATAAAAGTACATTCATTCAACACAATTACTCATTACTACCACCACTAAGCCACAGCGCCACCAGCCACTACGCCCGCAAGGCTCGCAGTAGAAAACACCTCACTTCCGTGCTGAACCAGATCAATGGATTTGATATTATCAGGCAGAGCATTCCAGAGACTGCATGCAGAGACAATGAAAAATTTATTGAAAGTGGTGGAGTTTTGGACTGGAATAGCTAACATTGATTCTCTATATCTGGTTCTACGCACACTAACTTGTGATAAGAAAATAAATTGTTCTTGCCTTTACTCACAACAAGGGAAAATTTTATCACACTTCAATTTTTAAAATTGGTCAAGAAATAAGAGAGGCATTGCATAACAAAAATGTCTGTTCCATATGTAAGGATATAACTCACAAAAATATATAACTGCTACAGAAATATCATTATGACTCAATCCTAGACATCCAAGGTCTTAGAACTGAGATGTCCAAATAAAATAATGCTTATAGCAGAGAGTTTTCTTTAAAACAACTGATGAAGTGATTGACTCTGCATAGATGTCACATGACAATTGTTTTAGGGAGGGGGACACAATATAAAATAATTTCAAAGTTTGAGGGTTTAAATTAGTGTATAAAATTGTATTATTATGGTTTGGAGGATAGAGATAGCTTAAATTATAGGAGCTGCGCTCATTGCACCTCAGCCTTCGGCCTCAGCTTGTGACGGTTTACTACGAAAATAATATTAGGTCAACTGTATAACGTAAAATCACAATAATACATTTATTTATAGTATCTCTCGCATTACTTGTATTACTACTTATTTATTATCATAAACGCTCAATGATATTACTTAGCCTATTTCAAACATGTTCATTTCATTTACGTTTCTGCTTAGTCGCAGAAGATTAATAAAATAACTGTATTATAGATTACCATTGAAAACTTCCAAGTCCGGTAGGGCGGGGCCCTATAATCGAATGTGAATAAAACCATGCTTACACTTTATGTAAGATATAACCTCCTTCATATTGCAAACACCATTATTTACGTTCCTTGGTATTGACCCTCCCACCCACCCATACACGTACGTTGGTATTGACCCACCGCCCACCCATACACGTACGTTGGTATTGACCCGCCCTCCCACCCATACACATAAGTTGGTATTTTTTACATTGGATTTCTTAACAAAATTTACTAATATAAACTGCATTTTTGCACTTCTCCTCAACTATACTCCACACATTCCTCATTGACTATTGTATGCGGAGAACTTATCAAACAGAGTAAGGGAGAAAACAAGTACAGTACAAGATGAATATTACTGATAAAAATCAACAGTCAAGGCCAGAATTCAAAACGCACTATCTATAACTGGGATACAAAGTCCTGAAGTAAATTTCCTGTACATACATTTTTCGGAAAAGTTTCTGGAGGAAAATATGAAAGCAATTAGATTTTATCACAGACGAATTTAGAAACCAAACTAATATGATTTTTCATCTTAAATAAAGTAATATTAATAAAAGTTTGTCACGAGGAATTTTCATGATAGTGGAATCATTGTCTACACTAAACATACTAAGTATGAATAAGAAAATTGACTTAGAACTATCAGGTCTTGCAATCTGACAGCCTATCTTTAGGAGATAAATCCATGATACATCTAAGCTAAGTTACTATGCTTAGCTCTTTCGTTATGATTTGTATCTTGAATTTGATTTGTGTATATTATACACAACTAAACTAATCTACATTCACAAGTTACAATTTTAACTGGGTGTCAACAAACTTATACATGAAATATAGGAGCTTTTTCGATTCAAATATATTTTCAGTTCTTTATTTCAACTTATCAATATATTTTTTCAATAAATGTTAGTCTATAATAATTTGTAAGACTAGATAAATTTAATGAGTAAATTGAAATAAAAATTTTTAAAAATGTCTTTCTGTAAATTCCAGTTTGTGTACATCAACTCCAATCTAAATCTACCATTATTAGTATGAGCTATGTTGCCTTCACTATTTAGTTCTAAAAATCTTATTAATGTGTTTAAAATGTATATGCCATACATTGTTAATATCTGAAGTTCCGAGAAAAGGTTTTTGGCACTAATTAGAACGTTTAAAATATCATAAGCCTTTCTCCTTTGGATATCTCTGAAATTATGTTACATATTATAAAACTGTTTTAAATATTCCTAACATATACTACATCTCTCCAATCTTTCTAACAAATATTTTTTTTTCATACTTAAATTTATTTTGGTTTTCAAAATTGATTAAGATTTTTTGAAAATAATTAAATCACTTTAGAATTATTGAGAAGAATATTCATGATTGTTAATTTGTCTCTTAAAATTTTTAACCCTGCAGTACTCGTGTAGCCTCCTGGAACACCAATACTCGCATGGACTACCACTGTAGCCCATGCAGTATTTTGAATTTTTACTAAACAAAACTGACTGTTGTAATGTCATGCAACCATGCTAGTGTTTTGAGACATCAAATTCAAAGGTTTCAAAGAAAATATATATTTTTACTTATACAGAAAAAATGATTACCTTATCCATGTCTTGCCGCAATATAAGCGATGTATAATTTCATATTTTGTTCAATTTTGTGGTGTTATATTCGTATACATTTTTCAAATTATTTTTCCTGGACTCACAAGGCTTTAAAGTACAACTTCAATACTATAAATTTTAAAAAATAAATAAAAACTTTAAAAGCCATATAAATTAACTTTGTAAACTCCAATAACATGAATACTCGTCCGGGCTACAAGTGTAGCCCACAACACTTTGGACGCAAATATAACAAACTGCCACTCCCAAAAACATGCCGAAACACTCAGAACGATTAAAGCATTTGTTAATAGGAAGGTACTGAGGAGCTGACTACTGCTCACTCTCAGTTATCTGAGAAAATGGCGAAATACAAAGGTTGGGCTACACTTGTAGCCCGCATGAGTACTGCAGAGTTAAATGCTGGTGGATAGGTTGATTACTGTATTTTTACTTTTAATAATCTTTTATGTCAGTTGTTGATTGGTAAGAATTTTATATTTTTGGTGTTTGTATTGTATTGAACTAGTTCGAAAGAAAATACGACTTTCTGATAAACATCCTTAATAATTTATAAGTATGTATATAGTGGTTTAAGGTGTTTTTAACATTTTGATTAGTTCCACTCTGAGATACCTAGTTTTAATTGAAATGTAGGATGAGATAGGTAGTAGGTAGTAAGTAAATCCTTTAGACAATATTGTTCTATATACCTTTGAAAAATATTGTATGTATTTTTTTTAAAGGCTTGAAGCACTGGAAATCTCCAACAAATTTACAACCAGGAATAATCTAACAACAATTAATACACTAATAATAATAAACAATAATAAACACTACCCAGGCTGGTAGTGGGTTACATGCGATTTTTTGACATCTTTTAAAATGAAATCATTTATTCAAATTCTTAAATGAATTTTTTAATAACAAATTGATAAACCCTAAATATTAAATTTCATGTGCGATAACTTTATTCAACGAGTGAATTACAGGCTGTAGCCATTTGAGTATTTTGAGGCTTTCACCACTGGACAATATGACAACACAATGCTTAAATCAAACATAAAACCAACTGCATATTTTTTTTAATGAGAGGATAATCTTTTTAAACTTACCCCACCCATTCCCCATGGACTATTGATATGTGTAGGGGAACTTATCAGACGTAGTAAGGGGGTGGGGGGACAGTACACAGTACATTACAGGGTGAATACTGATAAATATTTCCATTCAAGGTCAGGATTCAAACCAGTTCTACCTCTAATTAAGCGACATTTTCTTTTTCAATCAAGTGTGGATAAGAATCTTTTCACTTTTCTTCAAAAATCAACCCCCAAACCTCCTCAATGTTGGGTGAGTTCAACAGTGAAAGGTTCTTTTCAGTGGACCCAGCCAACAGCACATATTAACCAACTTAATATACTTTGACCTATATTTTGCCTTATCTTCATATTGCAACTGTATATCTAATATTAGATATTACAATTTCAATTCAAAATCTTTGGCTCCTCTTACTTGAAGAAAGTGCCAGTGGCACTGAACATTTTTGTCTCGTTGTGTTGCTTGCCAGCATGGTGGCTCAGTGGTTAAGGCTTCAGACTGCGGAGGGCTTTTTCCAAGTTTCTAATCCCCAACTGAGCTAACAGTCGGTACTTCACTCGTTGAATAGAGTTCACAAATAGGCCTGCAGGCCCATGTGAACTTGGGAGTGAAGTTTCATTTAATGAAAAATGTGTTTACTATTGCAAAGTGTCAGTAGACATCTCTTGCTAGGTGAGTTTGCTGATTCTCTATCTCCCATACTATAAAAATTCCTAAATTTCAAAATTCTAGCTTCAAAATTGTATTTACATAATAAATAACAAGAGCTCAATTCTCAAACATTAATAAGAGTAAGTTGGTAAGACTGACTTTTGTCATCTGCTTAGTGTTACAGTGAATGGTAGCAGTTTTTGGTTACAACAATGCATGAGTTCCATGAAAAGAAAGACTACTCTTCCAACATAAGTCTGTTCAAATTGTGGAAGATAGAACACTTGATCCGTGTTATTAGGGCTTGCGATGTAGGAAAAGTGGAAGGTCTTATCAAACCATGATGAATACTTAAAAGTTGGTCTGTTGAGAGACATATCTGTCAACATGGCAGTGCAATACTGTCATGGTAATGACCTGGTTGTTAATGAAAGGAAAACAAAGAAGCTAATCCTAGGAAGACATGTATATAGAGTGTTGGTTTTCTGTCTTGTCTCTTTAAAATTATATGCTGTTAATACGTTTGTTCTTAAAGATCAAGTAAATAAATTTATTAATAGCACATTAAAAATAATAGGATTATTTTGATATGTTCCATAGAATTATAAATTTCATAAAGACTCAGTAAACAATTTTACTTTTTAAAAATATTTCTAAGTTTTTAATACATTATTTT
>JAQJVL010002898.1:0-76875 GCA_035578905.1 Stictocephala bisonia | reverse complement strand
TTTTTTAAATGTAGAATAAACGTGTTCCCTGTACAATTTATTCATCATAGAAATTGTCTCAGAATTGTTTAAAGGCAAAGTTGGGTGTATTTTTTTACGAGTTTAACAAAGATAAATGTGTGAAGGTAGTGAATTTAATTTCAACTCTAAATAATGCATTCTAAACTGAATGTTTCATTACAACACCTTATTTTGTCCACGATATTTACCTATGAAATAACAGTTGAAAATTAAACCGTGCATTAGTTTTAGAACGGTTTAATTAATAATCATAGTATTTTAAAGAATCTAAAATAAATAATTTCGACATTTAAAATCGTTATACCATTGCTGGGTTTCGTAAACAAAAGCAGTTTTTTCATTAGATATTCATTTTAGTGAATATATATTGTTAGTGAGGCTTTGTTAATAATGTAATTGAAGATATGTAACAAACTTTAAATGTATAAAATGTTTTTATAAAAATTTAACGGCTTATAGAATATAAAATGTTTGTAAAATGTTAATGCCTGTTGGAGTGTAAAAAATGAATAAAATGTAAATGATAGGATTCATAAAGTTGTAGCCCTTTTATAATTTTTTAAATCGTGAGTTTGTTTGCATTATACAAACCACTGTATACCATTATACAATACCACTGTACGTGTAGGGGTGGGTGGGTGGGTCAAAGCCACTGTACGTGTAGGAATGGGTGGGTGGGTCAATTACATTTTTGTTGAGATAACAGAAAATGGCAAGGCTTCAGGAAAAGAATAATAAACACAGAAAGAGGAGAGTAGGTCAAAATTGTTTAAGAGTATAACAGTATATTTAAAATAATGCTAAAATCAAGAAATAAAACTCCACACAGACTACGACAAAAAATGTAGTTTTTCAAGAAATATTGAATGATTGGTGAAGTCAAAAAGTGATATTCATTCAAAACTGGTTATAGTTTAACTTGTTGATTCTGTGGTAAATATATAATTACGTATTTATAATAACATGGGTTTTTTAGTTTTATAATTCACTATAATATTTTTTAACGGTAAAAAAATTGAATGAAATAAAAAGTATGCAATTATGTAATTAAGTATGGTTTAAACATTGGCTACTAATATAGAACATGAAATAATCAGTAGCTCATTGTGCTGAATGATTTTAGAATGACAATAATAAGCTTAATAAGCTAATAATAGCAGTCAGCATAAAATAATAATTAAAAATGTAATTTTGCAACGTTTTTATGAAAATAAATCTTTTTATTACATAACATTATTTTATGAGGGGGGTTTTGAAAATACAACTATGACTACTTTGTAGGTAAAATACCATAAAATGTTATTCGTTAATTGACTTAAATAGAAATGTTGATGTTCTTGATGTACTGGCATTCTGTTTAATCAACACTCAATTATTAGGATTTTATCAGTGTTTTTAGATTTATAACTGAATAATTTGTGTAGAATATTTTCTAATTGTGGTTTCATTTCAAAGAGATATTAGAATGAAACACATAAAAGTTTAGTTTCTCTTATTTTGTATTTGAAACTAATTAGCATATGATCTTGAGTAGTTCTAACTATATTTTTTCATTTATTATTTAAATTAACTATGATTTCAGCTACCAATAAAAAAAATAGTTTTAAATGTAGGCTAATGTATTAAGTCTCATATAAAAACAAAAAAAAAAAAATAATTGTTTTAAATGCTAAGGTAGTAAGTACACCTGAAGACGACATGAGTTTATTATACCTGTCGAAATGTTGTGTTTGTTTCCTTAAATCCTTGAAGCAGTGGAAATCTCCAAACATTGTCTACCAATGGAGAATATCACATATCCCCTTACCCCTCGCAAGTGACGTCATAAGGGTAGAGGAAAGGTAACATGGTCACTGGTCAGAAGTAACAGCAGGAGAAAGTTCTATATGGAGTTGCAATGGAACAATCCAATACTAACAGCAGGAGAAAGTTCTATATGGAGTTGCATTGGAACAATCCAATACTAAGAAAAAACTTTTAAGCAACTGTTTAATCATGAGTCTCTTATTGATAGAATTAATTGTCAACTGTCGACTTTCATAAAATATGTTATATGCACTACAAAAATGTGGGTTGATTGTTAAAAGGTACGTTTTTTAAGTTTAAACTGTTTTAAATGTACATTTTTTACATCTTCAAAATGTTTAAACATGTTAGACGCTTCAAATATATTTTTATTTATGAATAAAAGCATAATTGAAACTTGTAATTTAATTTAAGAGTAGGATATAATATCAATAATGCATTTTAATTTATACCCAAACAATTACTAGCAATATTCATGTGTATATTCATAAATGTAAATAATCTGTATAAATGAAATAAATGTCTATAAATAACAGAACAAAAATTACAGTTTGGAACAGAGTGGTAACAATATACTTCAGAAAGGTCTACCCTTTCACATTATAAAAACCATTAATTAATTCTTATGGTGAGTATTAATTCAGTACTATACTATATTTCCATTAATTTTATAGGATTTGTATTTTATTTTGGATGTACACGATTTTTCTAGCTGTGTGGTAAGTTTTTTCTATAAAAAAATATCCATTTTTTTATTTATTTACAAAAAACAGCTTGAGTTGTGGCTTCCAGCCATTGGCATCCAGCCCAAACTTAGTGGAGTGGTAACTTATACCCACTAAATTACCAACTATGTAAGATGACACTCCACTAAGTTAAACTATATAGTTTTAGTTGTAATTTGCATCTTTACTGAAAATATAATCAAAATCGTTAGTGCCGTTTATGAGAAAATTCCATTTTTGTATGTTTAAAATAATGGAAGTTATTTTAAATTAAGCTATTTAAGTTTAAAATGATAACATGAAAAACTTTCTTCTTACGTAGAAGTTATGTCTTACGTACTTTTCCATTAATTACTATGTATCATGATAAGTCTCTAAAAATTAATCATTAACTATAAATACCCGTTTTGCCTAGTTACCACGTGAAATATTACAATCTATTGTGTATATCAAGCCAACGTTTATCTAAGTCACAAATCAGTTTAAAACTACTTTTTAAATATTTTGTAAAAATATACATTAAAAATATTTAGATAATGATGTTACAGTTTTATTTTTTCACCATATATTTGGGTATAATAATACCAACTTCTGGTGAATACAAAAGGTATTTTGTTCAATATAATAATTATACGAAACTAAACACAAAAACAATGAATGAAAATATAGAAAAGGTTAAGAACAACCAATGTAAATCTAGTAATTTAAATAAATATTGAATGTGTCAAAGTTAACTGAACGTAGGGTGGATGGGAGATAAATTGTGAATTCATATAAAGAAATACCTCTCAGGCAATAGGAGAATCATAAACAAAATTGGCTTTCAACCATCCTACATTTCAAATCTATTGCAAGTTTAAAATTTACTCTCATAATGGATGTAACTAACTACGATGGTAACTAGTTTTATATTCTTGATTTGGATTGGGATACAAATGGTTAGTAGTATTAATAATGCTTTCATAATTCGAAGAAATGCCTTCAATCATTTTCATAGAGTTGCTGCTATATACCATAATTAAAAGTACTATTATAATTTAAACAAATTTAACACATACACGCACATATAAAAATTTTTATATGTTTAAAAGGCAGTATGGTTAACTAACTAACATAGTAACTTGGAGTAAAAACCTTTATCGTTGGTATTTTTGTGCCCCTTTAAGATGTTAGCTGTAGTATTGAACAACTATATTATTGTTGATGGAATTTCATATATATTCTTATTCCAGGAGAAACTCAATTTACATTTCTCAATTCACAAGTCCACCCTGATGTGCAACACATATTTTTATTAATTAAATTCTTGTCTTACTTTAAAAAAATCTTTTAAAACAAAGTGCGAGATGTAGTGTTTTATATCACCTCATTAAAAATCCCTTATTCGAAGCAAAATTTCACCCACCGTCGTATTTTAACTACGATATACCAAACTTTTTCTATCAAGTAAATTTAACTACATTTTCTTCTAATAACATTTGTTACAGTCAACAATGAACATGTTTATACCATCCAATCTATATAATCATCACATTTGATTGCAGTAAAACACTGTACATTTTACTTGCTTTCTGAGTATATTTAGAGGGAGGGAGCACATATGTCCATAACAAGTGATACACGTCACAAAGTGATGGGGCAGTCTCACACTATTGTCCGGATAAAATAACTTTGGTATTTGCGGAACGGCCACACGCCGCTGGTCTGAAATGACAAAACTCTGAGTTTTATTTCACTGTCAAACTTAAAATAAGAAAGCAATAATTTTTAAACTAATCTTTTAGTGTCCACTATGTTATATTCTTTAAGAAAAGATTATACTGGAGATTTTGTTGGAACTAATTTGCTTTTTATAGTGATATTTGTGTTTAAGAACACGTTTTTATGAGTGAAATTGCGCGTGAGGTGTCTTTAACATGTCACAGTGGCGAGAATAATAATAATAATACAATTATTTCTTGTGGATGGATAACAGTTTAATTCATTATGATTAGTTTGTTATAAGTCTCATTTAATAGTTCAAACAAATTAATGAGATATTACCATTGATTTTACTATACATAGATATAGTATTTTATATAGTAAAATCAATTATATTACTCTGTTTGTAAGCCCTTGCAAACTCGGAAACCACCAACGCTAGGCAAAATTTCATTAAACCTAAATTAACTGTGTTATTTAAGTGACCCCTAAAATCGAACTCTCGCATTAAATAAAATGTCCTTGAACTAGGAAGAAAGATTCAGTAGTTTTCAAAAATAGATTGTCAACAAGGCGGTTGTGATACCATATGTGTGTTGTACAGTCACTGGCTTCTTTACAAGTCCTTCTTGTCAATTACAAATAGAATGTTAACTAAAATGTTAAAAGGCCTAAATATTAGAATTCCACTAAACACTGATAATTATATAATCTCTGAATCCTATAACATTATTGTCACATCTAAATAAAAAAAACTTGTAATAACTCTAAAACTAAATAATTTTAATAATAATAAACTGGTGATTAAACTGTACCAAGCACTGTTAAATCGAGTGAGAACTGAACACGAATACACCTCAAAGTAAAAAGTCAACTCACCTTAATTCTTAATGGAGAACATTAATTATTTGGAAATATCGTCGATCTATTATTGTTAAGATCACTTTAGGCCGGGACTGGAATATCCGGTCTACACTTTCCCTTGAGCAGACCTTACGCGTCCGACACAGCCTCGATGTAAACGAACTATGAGTTTACTTCATCAACTCTTTATCATTGTTCTGCATGTTTTATTGCTACCACAGTATTATTTTAGTAATACATAAATAACACAGTTATTGTTTGCTCAAAGAGATTTTGACTAGCGCTTGTCGTTTCCGAGTTTGCAAGTGTTTACAAAAAAATTATTTCTTATTGGCCTGTTTGAATTATTAATGAGACTTATACCAAACTAATCACAATAAGTCAAACTCTCATCCATCCACAAGAAATAATTGTATTATTATTATTCCCGCAACAGGGACAGGTTAAATACGACTCAGCGGAATTTTACTCATAAAAACGTGTTATTAAATACAAATATCGCTATAAAAAGCAATTAGTCCAAGCAAAATCTCCAGCATAATTTTTTCTTAAAGAGTATAACATGGTAGACACTAAAAAATTAGTTTGAAAATTTCTGCTTACTTACAATTTGACAAGAGTTTGACAGTCAATTAAAACTCAGAGTTTTGTCATTCCAGACCAGCGGCGCGTGGCCGTACAACTAGTACCAAAGTTATTTTATTCGGACTACACATTCGTAAATCTTCCTTACGTAGGTCACTGCACTAAAGGTAAGGCGTAGTAATAGACAAGCAGTACTGTTGGGTGCAGAAAATAAGTGTACCTGAGTTTGAAGGTTGTTTACTTATTTGAGGCATATGAAGTTTGAAGTAAACAATTATTTAGGTTTGTGTAATTAGCATATAAGTTTCAACTTTGAGGTATATGAAAAATGTGTCATATAATATTATCTATAAATTTTAAAATTGTATTTTGAGTTTTAATAATATTTAATCTAATTGGAATAAATAAGTACCATATTTGTACTAGTTTTCACTTTGCATCAACTTTACATTTTAATTACTCAATAACCTGTCAACGTATCAGATTAAATTTTTATTAATGTTTGACTGAAAGTTTTCAAAAAGTTGTATACAAGACAGAATTTAAACTTTTCAGGAAAAAGTTCATATCAATTTACTGAAGCAACTATTTATTGCGTACTGATTTGGAATAAAAATGTAGTATAAAAGACAAGAATGAATTCCTGGGAACAATTAACTTACCCTAATATGGATGTGGACGAGAAGACAAAGGGAAGTTCTGGAAATGTAATAAATGCAGCAAAAGCAGTCTCAAAAATAGTAAAACTACTCAAATTATGGTAAGTTTTTTAAAACCTACCATAAAAAAGGACGTTACGTTTGCCCAACCAAATCAATCAAAGATAGAAATTTACTGTATGAAGTGGAATTGAATTATTTGTACTTAATTCTGTTTTATTTTTATTTTATAACTGCAGTAATTTAATTCTTTTAAAAATAAATTATTTACAATGTTCGGTGGACGATTTGACGAACTTACTCCTCATTTAACAAAATTAATGTAGAACAAACTTAAACAAACTGGATGTAATGGCCGAATGTCTTGCATTTTATCCTAAATTACCCCAAAATTGATTACAGGTGCAGTTGTGAAACAAATTTTAGTACTGTTTTTAAGTCAAAAGTATACAACAAACAACGAAATTTGCCACTTATTTACCATTTTGGAAGTTCAGTATGGATTTATTACTCACTGTGCTAACAATCATGACATGTGCAAAACAATCTTTTGCTAGTTGCATCTCGCTAACGAAGGATTTATGGACCTATGTTTAAAGGACATCTTTTTAAATTGTTTACTTGTAGTATGTGGTGCAGAAATGGGGGGGGGAACCACATGAATCACCCTGTTAACTTACCTGAACTAGGGCTTCCTCTTTCATAAAACTACAACAAAATGTACAATAATATATTTATCGTATGGCATTCATGGCAAGCCATCACACTAATACAAGATTTTTAAAACTACACACATAAAAATATTAAATTAAATTTACAGTACACAGTTTTTTTGTCTGAATGAACAAGACAAAATATACAACTGAAACTAGCTCATTTTTTCTTCGAAAAGCAATCCTTTTTAGCATGGGAATATCCTTTCAAATCGAAAGATATTTTACATATTTGGGGTGTGTAAGGTTCCGTCTGCATTGCACATATGGTTCGGGTAGAAGGCTGTGGAACGTAAGGAATCTGTACACGTCTATATGATGTTTACGTCTTAAGAAAAATAACTGATAGGAATTTAGTCCTCTTATTGTTTGTTCAGTGAAAACTAAAATGAAAAGTTAAGTGATAATTGTTGTACTTCAACTTGATCAATCACTATAAAACTATATATTTAAAATTTGATCGTGGGGTTTAGTAGTATGATCCCATTTAGTTAACATTTTAAAAAATATAATAAACTGCCTGAATATTTTAAAAAGAATTATCAATTTAAAATCCTTTGCATTTAACCTTAAGAATTTGTTACCGTCAAACAGAAGATGTGAGCTTCCTTCAAAGTATTTTGTAATAGTTTGATTTTCTTTCTTATTCATGTATATTATATACATTTTTGTGTAGTAGTAGGCTATATTTTCCCAATTCATAAATGTTATATTTATTATTTTATTTTCAAAGCTTTATTTAATATTTTTGCCAACACAAAAGAGGTGGCGGATTCCACTTTTGTTTGTACTGTAGGCTAAACTAGACTAAATCTTTAATTTTATTTTTCCTGTTTTATTTCTCATGTAAAAAATCTGATCACGAATACTTGTAAATTGTGATAAAAATGTGTTTAAATACTAAGAAACTTTTAATTATGTAATAATAATAATGTTCATTGAGGAAAATAAATTCATTATTCAATTTGAGATCAAAATTAGACATGACATAAGCAGTTAAAAATTTGGACAAATGTATTTATTGCAGTGTTCACTTAGTATGTGCAATTGATATTAAGTTGTGCACATAGATGAAAATTCCGTAAATCCTTCAAATTCCTTAGATAAATATAATAATTCAATATATTAAAATTTCTAGAAGTAAGAAGGTTAAAACACATAATTTACTTATAACATATTTGTTGTAACCCTTAAAGAGAATGCAAAAAATTATTTTAGGCTAGATAATTATGTATTCCGGAAAAATATGAGTGCAAAGTAAATTCAATGAAAAATATATTTACAATAATGTAATGTGAATTATTTGGGAGGACCACGAATTGAACAACTTCCTTCCCACTAAGTTGTTTGCTGCAAGGTTATTAGAGTTTTGTTTCAGTAAAACTGACTTTCTAAAAGCCAGCATTTCTTTTTTGTTTAATCTCCAGCTAACTTGAGTAAATAATCAAAACCATCTTACCCTTGTATTGTATATTATACATTAATATAAAACAATTAAAGATATAGAAAATATCCAGTGAAAATATTTGTAGTCACGTACTTTTTTTACTTTTCATGAAAAATAAATGGGTTTGAAAAAGACAGGAAACATCAGTAGCATTAGTTTTCGGTTATATAACATAAGAGGGGATGATACTATACTCTTAATAATATTATTACAGGTAACTTGGTGCATGTTCAAAAATTTTTACATGCAAGTGAATTGTAGTAAATATTACCTATATTGTAATTTTCATCCGCAAATGTGAATTTTTCTATTAGTATTAGCATTTTCTGATCGAACTAAATTCAAATATTTATAACCTCTTAACATTTATTCATTTTCCCATCTTTTTTTAAATTGAAAAATTATATATTAAGCCAGTGAAATGGAGCCCCATTGGGGCTTGGGGATGGAAAAGCGGAAGGTGGAAAGATAAGGTAATAAATGCGGGAACAAGTGGGTTGGAAACAATCCCCTCTACGATGGGGCTAAACCTTTACTGAATGATAACATCGGAAACTTTTTGTATAAAGAATTCTTTCATAACATAATATTTTCATTATAATTCTATTATCACATACAATATTTTATTTACAGGACAATTTTTAAATTATTTATTTGTAAAAATCTGTTTATTTTCTAGACACATTACCATTAAATTTAGTCGTAATAATTAACCGCATGTGTATGATTTCATACAGCGTATTATTATGTTGAAAACAATTTAGAAGAAAAATGATTTTACAACTGTACCAGGTCTTTTGACCGGTAAATATTTGTTTTCTTTTCGTTTTGCTTTTCCAGGCTGCCTGAGATCGCTCTTGCACTGTCGATATGTTACTTTCGTGGCTGTTGACTCAAGCCTTGGTCTGTTCCATGGTTCCGGCTTTCGGTTCACCAGTTCGCCTGGTTTTTTGCAAGTAGTTTCGCCTTCTTCCTGTTAACTTCATCATGAGCAGAAAGGCTAGAAAGGCAATTTACTCCAGGGTCCTTGAGTAGAACGTTCGACTCTCAGCCTGCTACCCGGCTGAATTTCTGCCTTCTCGACTGTGCTGGTCTGGCCTGGAGATCATATACACGAGTCATGTTGCTTCTCCTGCTGCCCAGTTAACGTCTTCGGATGGCAATCTTCTGTTTTCAGGTCAGTCCTTTTCATTTTTGTTCCCGGCGGCTGAGCTGAGGGTGTGTGATCAAGATAAAAAAAAAAAAAAGAAATAAAGAAAAGAAAATCCCTACTAGACCTCACCCTACAAAAAAGCTGAACAGTGTTAATTATTGAAAACAGCTAGCTAAACTTTTAAAGGCTTGATATAGTTTGTTACACGTTTGAAAAATGTATTGTTATTAATCTTTAATTAGTTTATTTTATTGTTATATTCGTTTAAAGTTTATTTTTATTAGGCCCCTACTGTTAAATCATTTTTGACTAATTTATATCTGTTACTTCTAAATATTTATTTACGTCTTTAAAATTTGCTATTTATACTGTTTAAATTATGGAATTGTTTATTTCCTAGTTAGGCCTAGTGGTTAAGTTTGATTGTGTTATTTATTTCGTTATTGTATTATTGAAGAAAGATTTTAATAAAACAGTACCATGCTATATTTTCTTTTTAATTGCTTAGTTGTTAAACTTACAAATAGGGGAATATTTAATAAAGTTTTTTACTTTTCTTCAATTCGCAGCTGCCCAGGGATTCCGGTTAACTCCCTGGCCTCGGTAGGATCATGGAATTGCCAGTAATTTGGTTGTGTTCAAATTTCTAAATTTTCCATTTTAAATTTCTCTTAAAAATTGTCTTTCTAGCAATTTTGCAGATAAGCACGTCTGTATTGTCATTTTTGGTATTTGTAGCTTTCGATAATTTTGTGTATAATTTGTACTTCATTGTTTATTTATGTTTTTCTTGTTTATTTTGAGTGTTATAGATATTGTGGCCTTCTTCCAAAAATAACTTATTTCTTTTGTAATAAATAGTTTTTTCTCAGCTGCCGAGTTGTGATTCAACCCTCCGACTGCCACCCGTGATCCTATCGCTTGTCTGGTTTTGAGCCATCACTCAGTGCGGAACAATTTCCAGTTTTGGTGGGGGATGGGTCTCACACCCACATTACGGATCTAATAAAATACATGTAAATTAAGTTTAAGATAACAATGACAATGAACATTATATAATTAATTATAACAAAGTTTTAAAAGTAAAAATTTATAGTAGGTAAATAATTTTTAATGTCTTCTACTATTTCATTTAGGTATACATTCGTTTTAAAACACAATTCAAGTACTTCTTACGAAACAAATCATTACTGATTTTCATAAATATATCTAGTTATATTGTACGGTAAAGGGGGGAACTGTTTCTGAAGATAGCAGGACCGAGATAATGATTATTGAAAGGGAGTAACTAAAGATTTCCAATTATTAACAGTTAATGTATAGTAATGTCACTCATCTCCTGGGTAAATAAAGATCAACTAATACTAACAGTTTATGTATAGTAATGTCACTCATCTCCTGGGTAAATAAAGATCAACTAATACTAACAGTTTATGTATAGTAATGTCACTCATCTCCTGGGTAAATAAAGATCAACTAATACTAACAGTTTATGTATAGTAATGTCACTCATCTGCTGGGTAAATAAAGATCAACTAATACTAACAGTTTATGTATAGTAATGTCACTCATCTGCTGGGTAAATAAAGATCAACTAATACTAACAGTTTATGTATAGTAATGTCACTCATCTGCTGGGTAAATAAAGATCAACTAATACTAACAGTTTATGTATAGTAATGTCACTCATCTCCTGGGTAAATAAAGATCAACTTATACTAACAGTTTATGTATAGTAATGTCACTCATCTGCTGGGTAAATAAAGATCAACTATTACTAACAGTTTATGTATAGTAATGTCACTCATCTGCTATGTAAATAAAGATCAACTAATACTAACAGTTTATGTATAGTAATGTCACTCATCTGCTGGGTAAATAAAGATCAACTAATACTAACAGTTTATGTATAGTAATGTCACTCATCTGCTGGGTAACTAAAGATTTCCAATTATTAACAGTTAATGTATAGTAATGTCACTCATCTCCTGGGTAAATAAAGATCAACTAATACTAACAGTTTGTGTATAGTAATGTCACTCATCTGCTGGGTAAATAAAGATCAACTATTACTAACAGTTTATGTATAGTAATGTCACTCATCTGCTGGGTAAATAAAGATCAACTAATACTAACAGTTTATGTATAGTAATGTCACTCATCTGCTGGGTAAATAAAGATCAACTAATACTAACAGTTTATGTATAGTAATGTCACTCATCTGCTGGGTAAATAAAGATCAACTAATACTAACAGTTTATGTATAGTAATGTCACTCATCTGCTGGGTAAATAAAGATCAACTAATACTAACAGTTTATGTATAGTAATGTCACTCATCTGCTGGGTAAATAAAGATCAACTAATACTAACAGTTTATGTATAGTAATGTCACTCATCTGCTGGGTAAATAAAGATCAACTAATACTAACAGTTTATGTATAGTAATGTCACTCATCTGCTGGGTAAATAAAGATCAACTAATACTAACAGTTTATGTATAGTAATGTCACTCATCTGCTGGGTAACTAAAGATTTCCAATTATTAACAGTTAGTGTATAGTAATGTCACTCATCTCCTGGGTAAATAAAGATCAACTATTACTAACAGTTTATGTATAGTAATGTCACTCATCTGCTGGGTAAATAAAGATCAACTATTACTAACAGTTTATGTATAGTAATGTCACTCATCTGCTGGGTAAATAAAGATCAACTAATACTAACAGTTTATGTATAGTAATGTCACTCATCTGCTGGGTAACTAAAGATTTCCAATTATTAACAGTTAGTGTATAGTAATGTCACTCATCTGCTGGGTAAATAAAGATCAACTAATACTAACAGTTTATGTATAGTAATGTCACTCATCTGCTGGGTAAATAAAGATCAACTATTACTAACAGTTTATGTATAGTAATGTCACTCATCTGCTGGGTAAATAAAGATCAACTAATACTAACAGTTTATGTATAGTAATGTCACTCATCTGCTGGGTAAATAAAGATCAACTAATACTAACAGTTTATGTATAGTAATGTCACTCATCTGCTGGGTAAATAAAGATCAACTAATACTAACAGTTTATGTATAGTAATGTCACTCATCTGCTGGGTAAATAAAGATCAACTAATACTAACAGTTTATGTATAGTAATGTCACTCATCTGCTGGGTAAATAAAGATCAACTATTACTAACAGTTTGTGTATAGTAATGTCACTCATCTGCTGGGTAAATAAAGATCAACTAATACTAACAGTTTGTGTATAGTAATGTCACTCATCTGCTGGGTAAATAAAGATCAACTATTACTAACAGTTTATGTATAGTAATGTCACTCATCTGCTGGGTAAATAAAGATCAACTAATACTAACAGTTTATGTATAGTAATGTCACTCATCTGCTGGGTAAATAAAGATCAACTAATACTAACAGTTTATGTATAGTAATGTCACTCATCTGCTGGGTAAATAAAGATCAACTAATACTAACAGTTTATGTATAGTAATGTCACTCATCTGCTGGGTAAATAAAGATCAACTAATACTAACAGTTTATGTATAGTAATGTCACTCATCTGCTGGGTAAATAAAGATCAACTAATACTAACAGTTTATGTATAGTAATGTCACTCATCTGCTGGGTAAATAAAGATCAACTAATACTAACAGTTTATGTATAGTAATGTCACTCATCTGCTGGGTAAATAAAGATCAACTAATACTAACAGTTTATGTATAGTAATGTCACTCATCTGCTGGGTAAATAAAGATCAACTAATACTAACAGTTTATGTATAGTAATGTCACTCATCTGCTGGGTAAATAAAGATCAACTAATACTAACAGTTTATGTATAGTAATGTCACTCATCTGCTGGGTAACTAAAGATTTCCAATTATTAACAGTTAATGTATAGTAATGTCACTCATCTCCTGGGTAAATAAAGATCAACTATTACTAACAGTTTATGTATAGTAATGTCACTCATCTGCTGGGTAAATAAAGATCAACTATTACTAACAGTTTATGTATAGTAATGTCACTCATCTGCTGGGTAAATAAAGATCAACTAATACTAACAGTTTATGTATAGTAATGTCACTCATCTGCTGGGTAAATAAAGATCAACTAATACTAACAGTTTATGTATAGTAATGTCACTCATCTGCTGGGTAAATAAAGATCAACTAATACTAACAGTTTATGTATAGTAATGTCACTCATCTGCTGGGTAAATAAAGATCAACTAATACTAACAGTTTATGTATAGTAATGTCACTCATCTGCTGGGTAAATAAAGATCAACTATTACTAACAGTTTATGTATAGTAATGTCACTCATCTGCTGGGTAAATAAAGATCAACTAATACTAACAGTTTATGTATAGTAATGTCACTCATCTGCTGGGTAAATAAAGATCAACTAATACTAACAGTTTATGTATAGTAATGTCACTCATCTGCTGGGTAACTAAAGATTTCCAATTATTAACAGTTAATGTATAGTAATGTCACTCATCTCCTGGGTAAATAAAGATCAACTAATACTAACAGTTTGTGTATAGTAATGTCACTCATCTGCTGGGTAAATAAAGATCAACTATTACTAACAGTTTATGTATAGTAATGTCACTCATCTGCTGGGTAAATAAAGATCAACTAATACTAACAGTTTATGTATAGTAATGTCACTCATCTGCTGGGTAAATAAAGATCAACTAATACTAACAGTTTATGTATAGTAATGTCACTCATCTGCTGGGTAAATAAAGATCAACTAATACTAACAGTTTATGTATAGTAATGTCACTCATCTGCTGGGTAAATAAAGATCAACTAATACTAACAGTTTATGTATAGTAATGTCACTCATCTGCTGGGTAAATAAAGATCAACTAATACTAACAGTTTATGTATAGTAATGTCACTCATCTGCTGGGTAAATAAAGATCAACTAATACTAACAGTTTATGTATAGTAATGTCACTCATCTGCTGGGTAAATAAAGATCAACTAATACTAACAGTTTATGTATAGTAATGTCACTCATCTGCTGGGTAACTAAAGATTTCCAATTATTAACAGTTAATGTATAGTAATGTCACTCATCTCCTGGGTAAATAAAGATCAACTAATACTAACAGTTTGTGTATAGTAATGTCACTCATCTGCTGGGTAAATAAAGATCAACTATTACTAACAGTTTATGTATAGTAATGTCACTCATCTGCTGGGTAAATAAAGATCAACTAATACTAACAGTTTATGTATAGTAATGTCACTCATCTGCTGGGTAAATAAAGATCAACTAATACTAACAGTTTATGTATAGTAATGTCACTCATCTGCTGGGTAAATAAAGATCAACTAATACTAACAGTTTATGTATAGTAATGTCACTCATCTGCTGGGTAAATAAAGATCAACTAATACTAACAGTTTATGTATAGTAATGTCACTCATCTGCTGGGTAAATAAAGATCAACTAATACTAACAGTTTATGTATAGTAATGTCACTCATCTGCTGGGTAAATAAAGATCAACTAATACTAACAGTTTATTTATAGTAATGTCACTCATCTGCTGGGTAAATAAAGATCAACTAATACTAACAGTTTATGTATAGTAATGTCACTCATCTGCTGGGTAAATAAAGATCAACTAATACTAACAGTTTATGTATAGTAATGTCACTCATCTGCTGGGTAAATAAAGATCAACTATTACTAACAGTTTATGTATAGTAATGTCACTCATCTGCTGGGTAAATAAAGATCAACTAATACTAACAGTTTATGTATAGTAATGTCACTCATCTGCTGGGTAAATAAAGATCAACTAATACTAACAGTTTATGTATAGTAATGTCACTCATCTGCTGGGTAAATAAAGATCAACTAATACTAACAGTTTATGTATAGTAATGTCACTCATCTGCTGGGTAAATAAAGATTAACTAATACTAACAGTTTATGTATAGTAATGTCACTCATCTGCTGGGTAAATAAAGATCAACTAATACTAACAGTTTATGTATAGTAATGTCACTAATCTGCTTGGTAAATAAAGATCAACTAATACTAACAGTTTATGTATAGTAATGTCACTCATCTGCTGGGTAACTAAAGATTTCCAATTACTAACAGTTTATGTATAGTGATGTCACTCATCTACTGGGTAACTAAAGATATCTCATTACTAACAATTTAAGTATAATAATCACACATCTACTGAGCTGCTAAAGGTTTCCTACACCTAAAATATTATGTGTAGTAATATCATGCTTCTGCTGAGTACCAACTAATTTCTCATTAGTAACAGTTGAAGTATGATAGTATAACATATCTATTGAAAAACTAAATATTTCTTATTACTGACAGTTTATATATAGTAGTATCACACATCTAATGGGTAACTAAAGATAACTCATTACTAACAGTTTAGGTATAATAAAATCACATATATATATTGGATAAAGGAAGAGTTCCCATCACTTATGGTTTATGTATATTGCCCACCTACTGAGTAACTAAATATATCCCATTAATAACTGTTAATGTATAGTAATATCACCCATCCACTGTACAACTAAATATTTCCCATTACTAAGACTTTATGCATAGTAGTATGACTCTACTGAGCAACTAAAAGAGTTCCCATTACTAACAGTTAAGGTATAGTGATATTACACATCTACTGAGTAACTAAAGATATCCTATCACCTCCAGTTTATGTTTAGTTGTATGACTCATTTACTGAGTACCGGTAACTAAATATTTCACATTACTTACACTTTGTGTATAGTAGTATGACTCATCTACTGAGTAACTAAATATTTCACATTACTTACACTTTGTGTATAGTAGTATGACTCATCTACTGGGTAACTAAATATTTCCCATTACTTACAATTTGTGTATAGTAGTATGACTCATCTACTGAGTAACTAAAGATTTTTCATCACTTACCGGTACACTTTGTCTATAGTAGTATGACTCATCTACTGGGTAACTAAAGATTTCCCATCACTTACACTTTGTGTATAGTAGTATGAATCATCTACTGGGTAACTAAATATTTCCCATTACTATCTACTGAGTAACTAGACATTTCTCATTACTTATAATTTATCTTCGACAAGTTAATTAAATGCCCAGAAAAGTAAGTCCTTCGTTTGGTGATCAAGTCTGTGGAACTGATAACATCCCTCTCCATCTGTTGTTCGTTAATTGTCCTTTAAACCAACCACTGTTTAATTAAACGTCACACATTAAGTTGTTCCAGAACTTTTGCAAGGCTATTTATTGACATTACAAATAAATCTATTCTTGTAATTATGTAACGCTTACAAGAATCCATATAAACTAAAGTTGTCAATTATGCAAGTACAAATGTAATTGATTACAATTAATTGGCCACATATTAGGCCAACTCTTTTTTTATAATCTGAAGCCATTTTGAAACAGTTTACGTACAGAATGATAAATAAAATACAAATAATTTAATGCATGCACATATTCTTATCTTATTTGAGTTTTATTAGGTACAGCTAACCTAAATAAGTTTGAAAATACTAAATCTGATTTAGAATAATTATAAATATCAAGATTGTAAATATCAAGTCAGTTTGAAATGTGAAGCAAAAGCTAGTGTTTATTGCTCTCCATTTTACATTAACGAGGCATTTTTCATGTGGAAGAAAAATTATTGTGTGACAGAAAGAAGACGAGTTTTAGAAAGTAAATTTATAACATAACTTTAAAGATAAAATTGTAGTGTACAAATAAATACACTAGATATTGAACACAAATCAGGTTTATTATGTGAATAATCTAGGATTTTCATATTCCACAAAGGAGTTATATGCATGTTACGTCTAGAATATTTTGCTTTGCCAAAAGAATTTATGTGAAATATAAAATGCTTCAAAAAATAAATATATCCAATTAAATTGTTAAAAAAACATTGAATTACTAACAAACCAACCCTTCCATGCAAGCCTAACTTGAAGTTATTGTAAGCAGTTGGAGCTTGCTGAAGTGTTACAGAAGTCTGGTACGTTGGAAGTACTGTTGTTGCATATTAAGTGTTCCTTTGTGAACTTCAGAACAATATCGGTCATACAATCACTCCAGCTACAATCTACTGTACATTGTTCCTTTGACAGAATAGAGTTATTATTGTATTTTAACTTGACTACCATTTTAAATATTGTCACTGGAACACATACAGTTACATTTTTATTTGAAACATGACACATTAGTATGATACAGATCCATTGATAAAATTATATTTTTAAAAGGCTTTATGACAATCCATACATTGGGGTTGAAATAATGAGAATAATAATATTAATAAAATAGGTTGGATTGTAGTTAATATAAAATGCTCTGATACTTTTTATTTATTTGAATACCACTGTACGTGTATGGGCGGATGGGTGGGTGAATACCACTGTACGTGAATGGACGGGTTGGTGGGTGATTACCACTACAGTGGACGTAAAAATGATTAGGGAACAGTTTTTAGAGCAATAGAATATTTATCAAGCAGTAGTAAATTCTAAAAATGATTAGGGAACAGTTTTTAGAGCAATAGAATATTTATCAAGCAGTAGTAAATTAACAGAAACAAAAAAAGTAGTGGTAGTGAATTAACGGGAAAGATAAAAAAATATATATTTGAAGGGACAGCTTCTATGTTTTACATGTTATTGCTTAGAGTAAAATGTTCCACTAAGAAAGCAACTATGCAATCAATGCTCTAGTGTCTAGATCATATTTTCTTCTGACTTCCCTGCATCTTGTGGCCCGTCCCCCAGATAAGATGAAAAATGTATAGCTGCTTCAAAACGTGCATTTCTAGTGTAGGATTTATGTTTTAAGTTTAAATAGGTATTGAGAGAGCTGTATAAGTAGATATTACCTATTTAAAAATAATAGAATATATAAAAGTAGGAGGTCAAGATAACTTTCAAATACTTTGTTGTATTTTGGAAACATGCAACACGTGTTAAACGTAATGAGTATTGTAATAAATAGATCAACAAGTTTGCACGTGGGTTATACAGAATCAAAGTTTATAAATGGCACATTGGTTTAACTATGGGAGGAGGCTGAGCTACGAATATGTCAGTTATTGCTCATCTTACCAAGCAGTAACATTTTAAATATAATGAGCTATCTAAGGCGTCAAAACTTTTAACCTAAGTTAGAGATAGTGCAGGTTTTAATGCTGGCCTCCACTGAAGTATTTTATCAGTAATATTCAACTTGTGCTGTACTGGTTCTTTCCCTTACTTTGTCTGATAAGTTCCCCGCAAAGATCAATAGTCTATGGGGAATGGGTGAAGTGAGGTTACAAAAGAGATCGGCCTCTAATTCCTTAACCTGTATTGGTTAAAAAAATATAAAGCCATCACCATACTAATTGAATATTTGGAATATATGATTATTGCTAAGCATTTAGTACTCGTATTATATTTAAGTATATATTTCTTGTAGCGTTATGATGAGCTACCAAGTTAAATATCGAGTTTGGTTCTTAGTTTTGGTTTAGGTGATTAGTTTATTGGTATTAAATGATTTCTTTTGATTTTATTTGTTATGAAGGAATATTTTCAAGACTGGTGAGATTTTTGTGGACATATCCCATATTTATTGTAGATACAAAGTCGGTACGGAATAACAATTTAAAATTGTTTGTAATTGATAAATAACTTGGCATAAGTAAAGTACCTCACAATGTGTGCACTTATTTGGAATACATATATTTTTGAATAAGTAAACATTATTATTTTTAAATTGAACAGTACATCCATTTTCAGTGTCATAAATAGAAAAAAGAGTAAAAGAGCAGCTAATTAGATAGTTACTTAAACACATTTTAACTAACATATTCTGAAGCTCACTGATAAAACTATATTTAGTGTTAAAATAAGCTGAGTAAATATATTAAAAACTGTATTTACGATTGTTTTTCTACATAAAATTTAAATAAACAATTACAATTTAATGATTGTACATGATACTATAATGGTGTATTTGTTAGAACATAGCATATTTTATACAATATAAAAACTTAGTAAAGAAAGGTCTAAGGTAATATTTTAAGGAACTAAAGTAAATCTGAGCCCAAGAGTAGTTGAAAGCAAACTTTAAATTGGATATTAAAGAGGAGAGCGAAGAAACTTTTTATGTTGAACGGTTTAAAAACTTTTAGAACCACTTTGTACTCATAAAAAGAATCTTTTAAAAAAATCTGCATGTATTCTAGAAATAAATAATTCTTTAAAACTATTTAGGTTCAACATCCTTTCTGATTAGATTTTTGTTAAAAAAATGAATTTAACCAATTATTGTTTTGTGATGTAAGCTGCAGGTATGGTTATAAAAATAACTATACAATTATTTTAAAATATACAGGGTAATTGGCACTTGGTATTTAAAATTGTACTGTGTTATTGTGTATGGTATTTGGAGCAAAACAGTGGTTTTCGAGATTGTTTATTCAAAATTCTCTTTAAATAGTGATTTTTTTTATTTTTACACAAAATTACTGACTTGTGACTAAAAAAGCCAGTTTTTCCCATAATAGTCAAAATAAAATACTCAAAAGTACAAAAGTGTGGTATATACTTAAAGAGCGTTAAATTTCCATCAAAATAAACTGTTTTTCATTAAGGTTGGTTGCCTTTTATTGTGATTTAAGGTGCATGAAAGTACAACAATTGTAAGTTTTACAAATTCACTTATAACTTGAAGAGGACCTTTCGTTACCAAAAAATTAATGTGAAATGTTTAAAAACTTTCACGATAAATCCTATTTTATTTTGTACATTGGACTTAAAGAACGTCTCTCGTTGGCTGACACTGCTTTACATTTTTGTAACTGAAAGTAAGGGTAAAAACCTTTAAAAATCTATATTTAAAAAAAAATTTAAATACAACATTTCTAAAACCACTGTTTTATTACAACTATTATATACAACAACCCAGTAAAATGTTAAACACTAGGTGCCAATTGCCCTGTATATATACATCAACTATCAAGTTCAGATACATAACTATCATATAAATAATTATTATCATAAAGTATGAAGAAAGTGTATATAACTATCACTTTACCCAGAGATCCACCATTCTGTTTTTATTTTTTTACTTAATAATTCATATATGTTGAATTGACTTTCAACCAGTTAATTGAGTTAAAACAGTACACTAATTAAGCATACAAATATTACTGTTACAGTACACAATCTGTACTAGTTATTTATTGTATTTTAAATGGTGACTTTTCATTTGCTAAAATTAAATAGCTGAAAAACGAATAATTTTTATATTTTTCTGGAATAATTTGTTATGGCCTGTTCAACTTGATGTAACAACAGTGAGAATTTTTAAATTTTTTTATCTTTTTTTAATAGTTTTCTTAAAACTAAAATTTTAATAATGTAGTGTTTCAGCCCTTGCATGGGTTACTACTTTATTACTCAATGAGTTTAATTTCAATACAATTATGTTGAAGAGCAGCAAGAACCACCTGATTTTTATCTATTGTTGGTAGATGAAAGCTGTAATAAAAAATAATATTAATAATAATAATAAGCTAAAATATGATTTGGTGTGTGAATATATGCGTGTAGGTTTTCATATGGGCAATTTTACATTAAAGGTATTATGTAAGTTCACAATACAAGTCCTGCTAACTTTTTCATATAAATACAAGGTATTTTCATATAAAATAGAAAATAAAATGTTGGACTTATCCTAGATTTCAGAAGAAACCAGTTACAAAAAGCTATATAATCTGGGATGTCAGCAGGACCAAGGGCTTAAATGCACTGCTTATGTCAAGGAAAATATACATATTCTTTTTAATATTCTTCATATTCTAGACTAAAAGACCTGTAATGGATGTTTTAGAAACTATAGTAAGTGTTTTTGAGCTAAATAGAGAAGGTAACATAGCAGGTAACAAAGATTTAAGATTGGAGTAGATTCACACAAACTACTGTCGTTGCAGAAATTATGTGAAGCCGAGTTTGAAGGTTATTTTCTATGAAACTAAGAGGCATACGAAAAATCTAATCACACCATTGTTTTCCTCCTTCAATTGTACGTTATGACATATGCATTTGAAATTATATTGGGAGTTTTAATATTTTTTTATCCTAGTTGTAACAAAAAAGTACAGGAATTTTAACTAGTTTTCGCTGTACATCACATTTACCCCATTATTACTCAAAAACTTACTATTGTATTGCATTTACATTTTTATACCTGATTGATAGGAGTGTTTTCTATAAGTTTTACAAATGAAGGCCGCAGGGGAATACCCAACAGAGTCAAAATTTTACATTTTTCAGGAGAAGAAAATTAAAACTTAAAACGCTCTTACTAAGAAACTGTTTGTTTTATTGAAACTATTATTGCACAGTTCCATTGGTCTTTTAATGCCTAATAAGCTATTAAAATTTTGTCATTTTAAGTATCTAAAAATTAGCACGAGGTATTTTTTTCGCTTCCAGTGTCATGACTCAGTTGGGTTTTCCCATGTTCCTTGACGAAAGGGGAAAATGAAAATAAAACCCGACCATTTAAGATACTTTTATACTTGTCAATTCTTTATCAAAACATGGTATTTAACAAATTATTGTTTACATAAACTAAAAAGTAATAATATTTTTGGTTTCACTTTGAAATGGCTAGGGTCTCACAAACGTTTCTAGTGTTGAATATTGTCATAATATGTCTGCCTGAAAAAAACAAATAAAGATTACATTTCTGGAATTTATTTCCTTCACTTGTGGTTACAGGTTTTAAATGACAATACAGTAATTAATTAGATCTGAATTTGTAAAGAATAGGGCGTTCATAAGGGCAGTAACAAATTATAATACTTACTGCATGACATGTAAACATTTTGACTTTATTATGCTTAGTGTCTCTTTTTCGCACTACTATCAGTTTTTAAATTATTTTATCAAGTTGAAAACTTTACTTAATGTAGTTATTAAAAATATATTAAGGTTTATTATGCCTACCTTTAATAATCAATGTCGTCTTGAAATAAGTCATGATCAAGAACTGCTGGCAAACTGTCTTGGGTAGTCAACAGGTTAGTGTAAAACTCCTCGGAACCTTCGTTTTCACAGAATCTCATAAGCACCCTGAGGTCTTTAAGTTTTTCTTTTGACAAGGGAATGGGTGCATCATATAACTGCAGTGGCTCTTCAAGCTGTTGTATAGGTTCCAGGTCTTTTTTTAGTCTCCTCTTCCTCTCCTTTTCAATTTCCTGAGTAGTTAACTTCACTTCTGCAGTGAAGAATGCTCCATTATACGACATTCTGTGTTCTACAGATCGCTGTTTTACTTGAACAAACCTAAGCTGTTTGATTGGTCTGATTTCAAAAGAAAACTTTTTTTTTATATCCCTTTGACTGAAGAAAGTCACCCCAATTTTTGAAAATTCCTTGATCACATGCAACTACCACAAACGGCGATGGTTTTGCTCTTGCTCCTTCGATCACTTCTCTCCAACCAGCAGGAGTTTCGGCTTTAGAAGATTTTGGTATCAATGCCATATTCTTATCAGTCTCCATGTAAGAATGGCCACGCACGGGATAAGTCACAACCACCTTTTCAAACATCTTAAGTTCTGAAGTTACATAGTGGAGAAATTTAATAATAGTGTGATTTTTGTTTTGCCCTCCACACGAGTCCGCAAAGATGTTGAGATGTGTTACAGATTTATTTAAATAATTTTTAAAGAAATGAAGCAACATGGATGCCACATCATTACATCCCTTTTTACCTACTGTCTGGTCGTATGTATACATTATTGATTCACCCGTGGACAATATATGGACATTAAATATGTAGAAAGTAAGTTGCCTCCTAAAGTACACTTCACTGGAGCTCGTGTTAGGCGTTGGTAAGTTCCTACCAAAATCTATAGCTATAGCCTCAACTGTCCTATTTTGCTTTGCCTCTGTTTTAGCACTTTTCTTAAGAGTATAAAACCACTGGGCTTTTTTCAGATGTTCAGTATTTGCTATTTCAATCTGTTTAAGATCGTTCAAGAGTTTTGACTTTTCTAAATCTTGAACAGTGTTAGAGATTCGCCTCTTTATGTCTGTTATTTTTGCTTGTTGTTCATCACAAAAACAACAGGTATCGGTTCTGGGATACCCGAACCCAATATTAAATTCAGACACAAAAATATGTCGGAATGTTTCGTATGAAATTTGTAGTCCAGGATGTTTGTTCAAAAAAATACCCAACAACTCTTTTATGTTTGACTCAGCTGGCAAATACACTTTTTCAGAATCTTTTAAACTATAATGGGCTTTTCGACCTTTCAGTGAGCCAAAGAAAGACATTACTGCACAACGAGTATTCTCATATAACTTATGAGGCCTATTAGAATGTTTACCGCGTCCATCTATAGGCGGCTTACCAGTGGTTCTCAAGGACGTTTTAATTGTGTGTAACCTAAAAGGTTTTATTCCGAACAATGCCTGAAATCCTTTGAAACAAACTGGGACTTCTACAGCTAATCCGTCCCTAACTACTCTTACTTTATAAGTGTAAGAACTATCATTAAATCTAGCATCTATCTCATTTTTTCTTCGTCTGCGTTGAGCTACTGGTTGCAAAGAGACAAGACAAGAAAGCATTTTGAGCGTTTGTACCGCCCTCACGTCCAATATCATTAAATTGTTTAATAAGGTAGGCTCTCTCTGCAGAATTAATATTTTTAAAGCACTCATACCTTTTGCACAAACAGTCCTGTCCAGTTTCAAACGTACATTCTCTCATTTTCTTTGCTGCATCACACATTCTTCCTTTTACTTTACGTTTCTTACTTATTTTTGCACTATCTTGAACTGTCACATTTTCGTCACTGTCACTACCGTTATGATTATTTTGAAATACAGCATCAATAGCTGTTGACATTGTAGAAAACGATCACAGAAATCTCAAGAAATATAAAAACACTGCAAGCTAAAAAGCACCAACACCAAGACAGTACGCCAGTCAACTAAAACAGCTGCTGCGAAGTGCTAGACGGCGCATGCGCCAGAGCTGACTCAGTTGGGTTTTCCCCCACAACACATTGACTGAGTTGGTTATTCCACTGCATGACGAAAATAAAAGCCTTAATAATAGGTGACCCTGTTAGTTTCTTCCGTGGATACTCCTGCACTGTAAAATATAGACCTGCCGCTATCATGTCGCATTGAAATGTCATTTCTTGAAAATGTTGACTATGTTGGTTTTTCCCCTGCAGCCTTCAAATTTTAGAATGTTAACTTTTTGAGAAAAAAGGTTCTTGTCAATTCCCTAAAATTTTGTTTTCTTGGCTTCTAGAGGACATAAAATTAATTACTTGGTCTTGTTGTAATCCTTATGATATGTGTAGCTACAATACACCACTTTCATATGTGTAAGTAAAAGCAGTGATTGGTATAAATCAATATAAATTTACCAATTTAAAGTTATTTTTAATTAATTTAAATATGATTTCTTAGCTATTTAAATTTAAAAAATCATTGTTCACCGAGTTGATTGTTTGTTGTTACTATTATATTGATTTGGATGAGTAATATGTAAAATGTTAACTTAGTAGGTACAGTTGTTCTACATATATTAATTATTTAGTAGAAGAAGGCAGATATCTCAGAGTAGATGCATTTAATGAAAATTTTATAGGTGTCTTTTCTTTATTTTGGCCCATAGAATTAGTTCCTGAGATATATCTGCACAATACAAATGAACCATGTATAGTAAATACATAACTGCATTAAATGAAATATAGAGAAGCATGTACATATATATTAAAACAAATTTGCAAAAAAACAAACATTATTTACTGTAAGTGCTCTCTAAATCGTTGAAGCATCCATAAACAATTTTTTATAGGATGCAACCATTTCACAATAAAAATTTTAAAAAATAAATAAAAAAACATAATTTACTGGTCAAATCTGACAACTTTTATTATAGCACGATTGAAAACTACACGTACAATCATATAAACTTCTACAATTGTTTAATGCATGAGATCTGACTAAAAGCTCCTTGTGAACCACAAAATATTAAATTTCACTGGAATTCCATGACAGTAATATATATACAGGGTTATTCGAGAGAGATGGGTACAACTTCGGAGGTGATAGCAGACACAAAAACAAGCAAAAAGTTTACATAAACTTATGTCTTACTATGTTTGGTTTTCTGTCCGTGTGTCCATTTATGTTTGTCATTAAAATATTGTTATCTTCAAAACAGATTGAGCAAATGATTTGAAACTTCACTTGGCAATACTATTGACTAAAATATCTCTCATTATTTTAAAATGGCAGCAATTAAAAATAAATAGTACTGAATATATTTAAAACTTTCAATTTTACAAAAAGCAACTACAATAACAATAGCTTAGAAAATTAAATTACAAATCTAATGACAGCTCATTTGTAAATAATTGCATCAATTATTAATGAACCTATTTGTGCAAATAAGGTGTCTTTAACATTTTATAGCCTATTGTTGTTTTAATTTATTTTCATACTAAAGCTATAAAATTGAAAGTTTTCAAGATATTCTTTTAAATGCTGTAATTTTGAAACATCAAGAGATATTTTAGCCATTTCAATTATTACTATTGCCACTAATTAACTTAATATATCTGCCAAGTTTAAAATAATTTGCTTAATCCATTTTGAAGATATATATATATATATTTAGGAAAAATACAATTACACAAAAAAAAAAAAAAAAAAAAACATAGTAGGACTAAGTTATAAAAGAGTGTTGCTTGTTTTTGTGTCTTATATTACCCTCTGAATATGTACCCATCTCTTCTGAATAACCCCGTATATATGGTATTTAACAATAATAACAATAAAGTAATAGAAAACAACCTAGTTATTTAACCCAACTTTATATTCACAAGATATATCAGTATAGTATAAGAGTATGTTTTTCTTACATCCATAGAATCAAGTATTGGTTCATTGTGTCAGTTGAAGAGCAATCATAACTTACAGGAATGGAATGCCGTTAGGGTCATCCCCATTGAACGTGTATAGGTGGATGAGAAGCTTATCACTACCATAGGTGTGTGTAGGAAGACACAAATGTTTCTGTATGGTGGGCGGGAGGGTCATTACCACTGTGCGTTTATAGTTCTGTGGCAGAGCAATTACAACTACTTGTATAGTTGGATAAGAGGCTCATCACTACCATAGATGTGGGTGGGAAGATACAAAATGTTTGTGTATAGTGGGTGGGAGGGTCACTACCACTGTGCGTTTATAGTTGTGTGGAAGTGATTACAATCACAACTAAGTATATGGGTGGATGAGAGGCTCATCACTACCATAGGTGTGGGTGGGAAGACAGAAATGCTTGTGTATGGTAGCTGGGAGGGTCACTACCACTGTGCGTTTATAGTTGTGTGGAAGTGAGAGCAATCACAACTATGTGTATGGGTGGATGAGAGGCTCATCACTACCATAGGTGTGGGTGGGAAGACACAAATGTTTGTGTATGGTGGGTGGGAGGGTCACTACCACTGTGCGTTTATAGTTGTGTGGGAGAGCAATCACAACTATGTGTATGGGTGGGTGAGTGGCTCATCACTACCATAGAGATACAAATGTTTGTGTATGGTGGGTGGGATGGTCATTACCACTGTGGGTTTATATTGGTGATACTATTACCACTACTGTGTGTCTTTAGTTGGATGGGTGGTTACTAACACGCACTTATATATCCTTTAATTTGTTCAATAGAGCTTTTAAAAATTATATTTTGATATGCTTATATGGTCATTGAAACAAATTAAAGTCTAGACCAAGATTAATTTGGGTTTAGAATATTCTAGCATTATATAACTACATAAATTACAATGAAATTAAAAGTTGTTTACAAACATTTTTATAACTTACACAATTTTTATAAAACCAGTGTTTTTTTAGATATTTGTTAAAATGGAAATAAAATGGCCACCTCTTTGAAAATAATAAAGACAATTTTGAAATACTTTTTATTAAATACTACCTTCTAACATGAACCTATATACTGAGTTTTGCAATAATCGTAAACATAACAACAAAGATATAAATTGTTTTATGGAAAAAACAAAATGGCGTCTAGCTGCTAAACAAAGCGGAAATTGGAAAAATATTGTTCTTCATTTTTAGCTTAGAATGAAACATAGAATCTGAAAATACATAGCCAGCTCAACCTTTTTGTAACATCCTGTATATATTGTGTATGGAACCTAGATGACATTTTCATTTCCAACTAATCTTAAAATAATAAAAATAAATGTTCTTGGAATAGCCATTTTTTAGCATTGCTGGTATCTATCCTAGTTTCCACCAAAATGCATGATGTACTAATAATTGTATTTTACTGGCATTAATTAATCATATTGGTCCAATACGAAGTTGTCATGTACATTTGTTCTCTTAAATATTGTGAAAATTCAATACTTTATTAGACATTATTATCAGATTTAATTATCCAAAGCTTGTTAATCTGTATAATTACTTGAACAAGTCGACCAACATTACCAAACAATGACAGTTAAGTTTGCAGGTGTCCTTAAACTCGGCCTTGGAGAAATAAATCTCAATTGAGTTTGAGTTATGCAAACTCCTGGAAAGTTTGCCACAAGTGTTAGAAATTAATGTCGCCGAGTTACGTAACTTTTGTAACAGAGTTTTCACTTTGAAGTTGGTATACTTCTCTGTATATTGACTTTGAACTGTAAATTAGAATACTGACTACAGAATTCAACTCTTTTAAAATCATTACAGCCATACTTTTCCTTGTTTTGTTTCAATGGGTCTAGTTCTAAAACGTGATGAGTGTACACAATCTTACGAAACATACAATACTTTTTTCGTTTTTTCGTTCGTGCGTAATAGCTTTGACGGATGCCTCAGTACCCAGTGATTTGAGTCGCCTCATGACGTATATGCCTGCACATATTTTATTCGAAATTGTGCTCACATGATGACTCCATGAAAGTGTATTGTCGATAGTTAAGCCCAGAAATTGTGTTTTATCGGCTACTGATATGTCTGGAATATTTGTTGGTATTTCATTTTTCCTACTGAAATGCACTTGCGTTGTTTTTCTAGGATTTATTGCCAGATCTTTCAGTGTACTGTATTTGATGGCTCGTTGGATAGAAGTCAGAGAGTTAAGGGATAGTTCATCTACTGTGTCATTTTTTATAAGAAGGGTAGTGTCGTCTGCATACATTATGCAGTCAGTACTGGGGCTGTCAATGAAAGTAGGGAAGTCATTAGTCAGAAGGATAAAAAGAACTGGGCCAAGTACTGATCCTTGAGGCACACCTCTTGCTATTGGTTTTGGAGCTGATGTGTATGATCTGGTGATGCAAGATTCAGTATGCTGTACCTCCACAAGTTGTGACCTTCCTCGGAGGTAGCTGGAGAACCATTTATTCTCTATGCCTCTTACTCCCAGATTTTCCAGCTTTTTTAATATTAGGTCGTGTCCCAGACAGTCGAAGGCCTTGCTGTAGTCAAGAAATAAGGCTGTTACGTACTTTTCGTCATCTATGCTGTCGATGATTGATTCTACTAAGCTGATAATTGCTGATATGGTTGATTTTCCTTTTTGAAATCCATGTTGGTTGACTGTGATTAAATTGTGATGTTTAAGGTAGACCATCAGTCGCTTCAGAACAAGTTTCTCTATGATTTTTGCAAATGTAGATATTAGCGAGATGGGTCTGTAGTTCTGAGGGTCTGATTTCTTTCCTTTCTTGTGTTTCTGATAGACCTTTGACACTTTAAGTCTTGAGGGGAAGTGACCGTCGACAAAAGATTTGTTAATGATTGCTAAAAGGGGTCGGGTTAATTCATTTGCACAGAGCTTTACACTCTTTGAAGAAAACTCATCTATGCCACTGGACGATTTGTTTTTCAGGCTGCGAATTGTTTGATTCACCTCTGTCCAAGTTGTTGGTGTCATGCAAAATGACTCTGGCATGGGGATGTTTAACAAGTTTGGGTTTTCTCCTGTCCAGCCAGGTGCTAGAGTGTTTATTTGGTTTTGGATTGTCATATCAGCTATCTGAGTAAAGTAAGTGTTAAAGCTTTCAGCTACTTCTGCAGGATTATGTAGTGTGGTGTTGTTGATGTTAAGTTTAGGGCACTCCTGCTTGCACTGTTTCCCACGTCTCTCATTATTAATCAAACTCCATAGGGCCTTGGTCTTGTTGTCAGATTCTTCTATGTGCTTTGAGTTTGCTTGCCGATGCAGTGTTCTTAGTTTATGGTCATATATCCTCTTTCTGTTTATCATTATTTATTTTTCTCGAATATCTCCTGTTATTTCGTAGGTGTTAAGGGCTCGTACATAGGAGGCTTTCATATCAGCAGATTCCAAGTCGTAATAATGAGATGGTTTGGTAGGGCCTCTGTTCTCGTGTTTCCTTTGAGGGCAGCAGATATCTAGGGCAGTATAAAGGGTGTCATGGAATATATTATTTGCTGTTTCTGTGTCTTCAGCAGTTTCAACAGCATTCCAGTTTTTGTTGACGAGGATGGATTTGAGATTTTCGAGGTTTTTTTCCCCATTTGTCGCTTTAGTATTAGTGTTGAGTTGGTCTCTTGGTTTAGGTCAAGGCTGCTCATCTGGGCTGTATGGTCAGAGAGGCCAGTTTGTAAAATAGTTACAGTGACCTCCGCTTCTGGGATGTTGGTGCATACGCAGTCTATGGAGGATCTCGTCTCAGCTGTTACCCGTGTCGCAGGGAGGGGAAGCCTTCTTATGTTTTGTGTGGTTAGTTAGTCTTTTAGCATCAAATTGTCAGGGTTGTTTTCTTTTAAGCTATCAATGTTTATATCCCTTAGTAATAAAAATAACTTATTGTGTGCTTGGTTGTGGTCTAGGATTTGAGACAGAATATTTAGGCCAGTTCTTGTGTTTCCACCAGGAGGGCGATATACACCAAGGAGATATATTAGCTTTCCTTTAACTTTGATCTGTGCCATGGCTGCCTCAAGGAGAAGTTCTTCACAAAAATGTGAATTTTATTATTGAGGTGCTATTTTGTTCAACTAATAGTAATAAATGAGACTTTTATGGTTTATCACCAGTTTAAGCCTGCAAGTGATATCTTAGTCAATGAAACTCTAGCTGTAGCAATACAAAAGTGTAGAGTATATATTCAAATCCTAACACATTATCTTTAAAAAAAACTCCACTAGGATGTAATTACCTTTGACAAGGCTGTGAATTTCTCTGACTGTAATTTGTCAAAGGAGAACAGAATCCAATAAGTTTATCAAGTCAACAGAAAAGTAGCAAGTGCTGTTCGATACGTTTAGATCAGACCCCCGGTTATATTTGTTTTCGCAACCTTCCTCCTTCTAATGGAATTTACGTGTCTTTCTTCTAACATTCTTTCACAACTATTGTATGGAAATTCTGTTTTACCGTAAGTGCTTTTGTGTGTATTTAAAACACTTTAAACTGTGTTATGGTGTAAATTAGATTTTGTAGAGTAGGCCATCTAAAGGACGACATTTTTTTATCAAAATGATATATGTTTATATTTTATTTAACCCTTTTAGTGCCAGAGGAATTATTAAAGTTGTGTTCTGCCAGTACCAGAGAGTTTCTATAAATTTTTACAATGTGCGATTATATAATTCCTATCTGTTATTTATTACATAACATTAATAATTTTTATACCTCATTTCATAAATTATCAGTCTATTAAAATAACATATTAAAAATAGCCTTACACTATATGCTATTTTTACTAAAAAAAAATGGACAAGATAAAAAAATGTTGTCATCCCTTTTTTCTTTGGGCATCCTTATGAACACGATAAAAATATGTGGATTCTATTCAATCACGTTACTTATGACAGTTTAGTTATTGACATTCTGTTGAAATTTGACTATACTTTGCTCACAAATAAAGAAAGTTATGGCAGTTTTTAAACTGTTCAAAACAGCTGCAAGATGTATTCTGACATATTTTTAAACCTTTTTTTTTGTATACAAATATAACTAAATATTATACAAACATACTACAATAATTTTGGTTTTTATGTAAAAGTATATGGTAAAAACATAAGAAGCTAACTCAAAATCAATAAAAAGTTATTTTTGAATATTTTACTGAAATTAGTTTGCGATGTCCTGTTAAAGGATGTTGGCAGTTTATGCATAGTTTTTTGGACGTCCGGATAACAGGATGTTAGCACTAAAGGGTTTAAATGATACTGGAAGCCCATCACTACTAATAAAAGTACAAATTTCTGACTCTAGAAACATATAGGATTATTAATCATAAATAAGGTAAGACTGTATTGTAAAGAACTATAGTTGTAAAATCTGTTTTACTCTTTATACCAAAGAAATTTTACAAAGCAAAAGTGTTTCCGTTTTTTTTTTATATGTTTTAGTACTAAATAACTTTCATCACCTTTGTACATAATTATTATTTGTTCAAAAAAATTTAATCCATACAGGGCCTTACCGTTTTATGCCCTTACCGGAGGGGGAGGGGGGTCCGGAATATTTTTTTAATTTAAGGTCTAAAAACACAATGTTTGTGAACTTTTCCCCTTAAATTAGAACATTACATTTATGTCTCTAAATATCATTTATTGACTTGATAGATTTAATGATCTTTCTTCTACCTTAAACCACTATTATGTTAAATAAACTAATGAAAGCTTCTGTGTCACATTATAATTATTTTTACACTTATATTTCAAGTACTCTCAGAATAAATAGCTAATGCAGGAATCACCGTCCTCCAGACCTAAAGTTAATTTCCATATCTAATGGGTAAAAGAAAATAAAACAACAGAACATAATGAGTCAATAATTACTGAGTTTAATAATTGTGCACACACAACAAAAGTTTATTAACTATTAAAATAGCTACATAGTTTCTTTTATTATACATTCAAACAAGGGCTTTTCTTGCTTTCATTTCCGAGAGTGAATTAACTAAGTCCAAAATGAGACAACTCGTTTTCAATTGATAAAATTGAATGGCTGCTAAGTCTTTCTTGAGACAGTGTTGACTTGAGGTAAATTTTGTCCACTTCAGCTCTGAAAAGCTTCTTTAAGCGGAGGCGACCGATATGGGCATTATGGTTACGATCCGTGTTGCTATCCACAGGACATAGGCTTTCGTGCTTTTGGTCAATGACAAAGTTTAGGTCATCCATTGGAGACTTTTGACCTAAAAATAATAAAACTATATTACAAAACTCTTAAAGTGTAATTTTTAGAGAAGATATCATGAAAAATAATAGTTTTGGAGTAAAACTAGTAAAAAAGTACAGTCGCCATGAATTAATTATGTAATAAAGTTTACTGCATTTATCTGGTACAAAATAAGGTAAGATAGGGTGAGGTAAGAAGTGGAGTTTAACTGTACATAAACCTATTGTTTAAATTTGGTTAAAAGAAAAAACATACATGCTTTAAGATGAAACAAATTATGTGGAATGATGTCTGGAGTATAATAACTTAGATAGTAATGGTGGAATATAGAATAGTAGAATACAAAAACCTACCTTATTTCTCCACGTCGCTGACTGTATAAACAACATTCAACTGTCTGTATGAACAAGAGCTTGATTGGCGAATATACCAAAAGCTAACAGCATAAACTAAACACAACTACGTAACTTTTGTAACAGAATTTTCACTTTGAAGTTGGTATACTTCTCTGTATATTGACTTTGAACTGTAAATTAGAATACTGACTACAGAATTCAACTCTTTTAAAATCATTACAGCCATACTTTTCCTTGTTTTGTTTCAATAGGTCTAGTTCTAAAACGTGATGAGTGTACACAATCCTACGAAACATACAATACTTTTTTCGTTTTCAAACGTATAGTAATGAATTGTTCGTTTCATTATTCTTGATTTGTTGAGCTCAAATAATTGTTAGTCTGTGTTCAACTGCAGTATTTTTTATATATAATTGTCATTTCCTAGACTTTTAACTAGTAAATATACTTCTTTATAAATTAAAAAAAAAGAAAACAGTATTTTCCACATATATTTTTATTTTAAATAAACGCTCAATTCCTTTTAGTTATCACTTTTGTGTAATTACATAATTGCAATTGCTTAATAGTTCCGTTTGTTTTATAGAAATGTGTATTATACTGCTTATTAAGTGAACATTGATTTATTACTAATTCTTATATTAAATCAATTTCAGTTAAGGATGCCATCATAGTATATCTACAAGTTTATTATGATAAAGCATTTTAATACCACAAAATACAAGTATTCTTATAATATACAAATGTTAAAATAGATACTGTGTAGAAGTTATAATCAACTTTTATGTAAAATAAGAAAGAATACATATTTTCTGCATAGACTATTTGGCAAGATGTGTGAGTCTTGAAAAATGACAAGATGTCTTGTTTAGACTTTGCCCTTACATTATATGAGGATTTTGGAATGGAAAATGTGATTACAAACAGGATTGAGGGAAATAAATTTACATACATTTAGCTGATTACAATTAAAAAAGTACATACAAACAGTATGCATTACAGTTAAAAAAAAAAAAAAATAATAATAAATAACCTAAGAGTTGGAAACTATCAATAATAACAGTTCTGATTGGCTTTAAAATATTATTTACAGTAAATTTATTACAATTTATTGGGGCTCCGTACTTATTGATGTTTTAACTGTGCATTTGACTCTACAGTATTCACATTGGACACAAATACATACTAACCTCTTATCCACTCCCACAGAAGTTTAGGAATATCCTTGTATGGAGGAACAAGTAAACAGAATTTAAATACAATTAAAAACTCCCAAAATTAGGCTATAAGGATTATGTTAAAAATAAAACAAAGAGACTCAGTAAAATCATTATTTACTAAACTTAAAAATTACAACTGTTTTTTTCTTGCTGCAATATTAACTGTAAAGGAGTCAATACAATGTTCAGATGACTAGAATCAATCCTACAATACCAGATATACAACGTAGAGACTAACATTCACCATAACCCATCGTTCTATAAACAAAATTCTAACTTGTAGTGATGAAATTTTTTAAAACAGTTCCAAATCACATTAAATCTGAAAAAAATGTATCAAAATTCAAACAAAAACTATCAAGCTACCCTACAGAATAAGAATTTTATTCATTAGACTATAAACATTGATTTCTAACCTTATTGACATTAAACTTATTACTATCATTTAGACATAAAACTGTTTATAAGTAGCAAGTAAGTTCAATTCAATTCAAATTATCTTTATTCATTATAGATACAGTGTACAATTGAATGAATAGTGTCATACATACAATCCTTACAAGTATTTAGAAACTTTATCATATAATCTTTATGACACTATTCATGTATTACAATAATGTGTGCATTGTTATGAACAAAAAATAATAAATAAAAAAAATGAACTACCAAAGTGATAATATCAATTTTTATTATTGAGGTGCTATTTTGTTCAACTAATAGTAATAACTGAGACTTTTATGGTTTATCACCAGTTTAAGCGTGCAAGTGATATCTTGGTCAATGAAACTCTAGCTGTAGCAATACCAAAGTGTAGAGTATATATTCAAATCCTAACGCATTATCTTAAAAAAAAACTCCACTAGGATGTAATTACCTTTGACAAGGCTGTGAATTTCTCTGACTGTAATTTTTCAAAAGAAAAACAGAATCCAATAAGTTTATCAAGTCAACAGAAAAGTAGCAAGTGCTGTTCGATACGTTTCGATCAGACCCCTGGTTATATTTGTTTTCGCAACCTTCCTCCTTCTAATGGAATTTACGTGTCTTTCTTCTAACATTCTTTCACAACTTTTGTATGGAAATTCTGTTTTACCGTAAGTGCTTTTGTGTGTATTTAAAACACTTTAAACTGTGTTATGGTGTAAATTAGATTTTGTAGAGTAGGCCATCTAAAGGACGACTTTTTTTTATCAAAATGATATATGTTTATATTTTATTTAACCCTTTTAGTGCCAGAGGAATTATTAAGGTTGTGTTCTGCCAGTACCAGAGAGTTTCTATAAATTTTTACAATGTGCGATTATATAATTCCTATCTGTTATTTATTACATAACATTAATCATGTCATCATCATCATGTAAAAATGTCAAGAGGATATCTTTTGCGATTACGCTGATTTTTTAGATCGCCCTCTATATATTTCTTACAGAGAGGTGTACATATTTTACAAAAATTAATGATTTCTACACCTCAATACTAAAATCCTTTCTTACCTAGACCCAAAAATGAAGGTACCATTAAGATTTCAAGTCGCTACTTATTGTCGTTAAGGTTCTGCATTAGTTTTTAAATTTTGTTACTTTATCTTTTATATATATATATATAATATATATATCAATCTATGTATATATATATAGATTGATATTTTATTTTTAGCACAATAGTCTTACCATCTCTTACATTAGATTGTACTATTGTAACAAGTGTTTAGAACAGTTAAGATTCCTGTTTATGGACGTTTTCTCAGGCTAGCTGCGAAGCCCCAGAAAAGTTTTGCTCTATTTGATATACAGGGTGGAAAAAAATATAGAAACGTGTTCACAACATTATTTTTTTCCATAGATAAATTTTTTTTTTAATGATTGTGTTCCATAAAGTTTTGGAATAAATTATAAACTGATTCTATAATTTTTGATCAGAATGGTTTACTTAAAACCGTTAAATAGTGGAGAAATAATATTGTTCATATTAGTTACTTTGACATTCAAATGACCTTTACTCTGAAAAGGATAAAGCTTTTGAAGTCTGGTTTGCGGCAATTAATTTCTATTGAATAGATCTTTCATTTGATACCAAACTCGACCTAAGCTTACATTGAAGATTTTCGTTCAACTTCTCGTCCCCCTGAAAAGATGAAATGTCGCTAATGGCGTCATAAAGTATGTTCTTTGTAACCATGATTATGTACGAGATTTCACTTTTACAAGTGAAGTGTATTAAATTAATACATATAGCAAGTGAAAGTAATGGAAAATTATAGTAGGCTATTAGGAAATCCAAAAGAACACATTAAACTTCATAAATATCATTCTATATAATACAATAACAAAATATTTCTTTACTGGACGACAGTAACCAATCAGAGTGATGATTGACGAATTACAATGCCAAGTAAGGAATACACACAACACTCCCTTCATGACAATTACTTACTCTTCCAGCCACGTTGTTACAACATTGTATATTTTGCTTGCCAGATTTTTCGGGTGCAAAACACAGTGACTACTACTCAAATAACGACTACTATTTCTTAAATGTAGTGCATATATTGAAAAATTAGCTGACCAGTGCCGGGAAAGAGTGCAACATTACCACGTTCAAACAGAGAGCCACCGCCTACAATCGGCTTTGAAACCGAGTTTGTAAGAACCTTTTATCACGAGGACTTGACAATATTCTTTATTTGTTATTTCATAAAGAAATACAATAACGTCAAAAAGTAATATTCTTGCTTTACAATCTTTGTGTCTTATTTTACAAAAAGTCAAATAACTCCTTGATTGAGTATACTAGTCGCTCCACTAACCAGTTCTGAAGTCCATTTTTCAATTGGTTTCCTCTCTTGTTCTTGATGTGCTGTGGTAGTACATTGCAAATTTTGCGGCCAATGTAAGAAGGCTTTTTGCTAAATTGTGTTGTTTGGTGAATGAGGAGACTGTAATCGGTTGCTCTTCTAGTGCAGTAGGAATGGATATCTTCATTTTAAGGAAGGTTCAGCTGACTGGTGTATATGACAACTGTAAGTATGTAAAGTGATGTGACTGTTAAAAGCTTAAGTGATTTGAAGGCTTCTATACAGCTATCTGTAGGACCCAAACCAGCAGTGTTCTAACAGCTTTTTACTGGATGATCAGAACTTTATTGAGGTTTGTCTCAGATGTTGCACCCCAAGAGATTAAGCAATATCTAATATGGGATTCCATCAATGCATAGTATGCTGTCATTGCTAGTGCTACTTCTAGGCCTCCTATCCACATCATTCTTTTAACTACATATGACCTTATATTAAATGAGAAAAAAAACTCAACAGATTGTCTACAGCATTAGGAAAAGGGAAATCCAACCTGGAATTCCAGAATTGAAGAAAGAAGAAATCTCTAAGTACCTTGGTGTTGTAGTGGATGAAAACCTATCATGGAAACCCCATACTGAACAGCTATGTAAAAAGCTTAGTACAGGAATATATGTCATCAGACGGACTAAACAAACCAGTGGGATGAAAACAGCCAAAATTGCATATTTTGCGCTTTTCGAATCACACTTGAGATATGGTCTGGCAATATGGGGTGGAACAGCAAACTCAAATATGGAAAGAATCCTCATACAACAAAAAAGAGCAGTTAGGTGCATTGCAGGGTTAAACTACCAAGATAGTTGCCGGGAATCCTTTAAGGAATTAAAAATACTAACAGTAATGGCATTATACATAAGAGAAGTCATCCTGTACATTGTAGGAACTAACAAAGACAGACACAATGACCTGCACCAACACAATACTAGAAATGCAGCTGATTTTGCACTACCAACGCATCACCTCAGCCTTTATAAAAAAAAACCAAGCTACAAAGGAGCCTTATATTATAACCATCTACCTGGACACCTCAAGAATGAAACTGGACAGCAGCTTAACAAGAAATTAACAACATGGCTGGAAGACAGACCCTTCTATACAGAGAAAGAATTTCTGGAGAGCGTCTTTGACAACACTCACTGACATATTATACACTTTTATGTAACACTAACATAATTTTTGACATTTGTTCTGTTCTCAATGAATATGTACAATAAAGAATCTGAATCTGAATCATATACCCCAGACTTTCTTAGTCAATACATTATTGTGATCAGTCCAGGAAAGGTCAGCATCAATTGTCAACCCCAGTAGTTTTGCATTTTTGTCTAATGAAATATTAGGAATATCTGGAATTTGGTCATGTCTCCTGCTAAAATTTATATGTGTGGTTTTTACTGGATTAAAAACCAAGTCATTTTGAAGGCAGTATTGGAGTGCTTTGTCTATTTAAGATGAAATATTGGCTAACAATTCTTGTGGTGTGTCGTTTGCAAATAAAAGAGTTGTATCATCCGCATACATTACAGTCTAAAGATTGTCATTGTTGATAAAAGCAGAAAAATCATTAGTGACAAGAATATATAAAAAAGGACAAAGAACTGAGCCTTATGGCACACCTCTGTGTACTGGTTGTTGCTTGGATCGGTATATACATTTGTTCCCACTAAGGGTTTGTTGAATTTCAACAATCTGTGTCCGTTCATCTAAGTAGCTTGCTATCCAGTCTCTAGCTAGGCCGTCAATTCCTAGTGCTGAAAGTTTTCTAAGTATAAGTTCGTGATCCAGACAATCAAAAGAAGGATCAAACTACAACCTTTTAATGACAGTTTTAAAATGTTTTTACTTTAATTATTTAATTGTATTGTTCCTAGCTTCCACTTTTTTATTACAATTTATTCATTTGCATACTTTAGGACACTAATTACTCGTTTTCACATTAAATAGAGCTAATATTTTGCTAAGATGAGTCAAGGGATTTTTTAAACACTAAATCAAGATTATTTATTTACACAAACAGAATTGGTGGAAAAGTACAAAAATAAGGTTAAATTACACCTTAAAGCATAATCAATAAACCAATACAAATACATAAGTTCACAATCGCTGTATAATCTTAAGTTTATAGTAGTATCGTATCATTACTACTAGTTTTGTAAGGATTGCAATGTGACGAAGCAATTGATTTTCCTACCACTAAAAACCTAGACAGAATTAAATTTAGGACAAGTATAAAATATTTTTTTAAAAAAACCTACTGATAGTAATGAACATTTACAGCAGCAATTTTTGTAGTTATATTAAAATTTCTGTATAATAGATAATATAAATCCTAATGGAATAATCAAACAAGCTTTAAATTAAGATTCAGACAAAATAAAATTGTTGCTTGATTTAGTAATACTTAGTGGAACAAATATTATTGAATTTTGAGTCCTTATATGTCTTATCAAGTGTGATTTAACAATAGTTCAATATGGGCAGAGGCCACAACTAAATGGTTTCTCTCTAGTGTAAGTCCTTAATTGCTTTATCTAGTTTGACTTAACAGTAGTCCTATACGGGCATTGGCGACAACGGAGTGGTTTCTCTCCAGTGTGTCCTATGTGTGATATCAAGGCTAACTTAACAGTAGTCCTATACGGGCATTGGTCACAACTGAGTGGTTTCTCTCCAGTGTGAGTCCTTATGTGTGATATCAAGGCTGACTTAACAGTAGTCCTATAAGGGCATTGGTCACAACTGAGTGGTTTATGTCCAGTGTGTCCTATGTGTAATATCAAGGCTGACTTAACAGTAGTCCTATACGGGCATTGGTCACAACTGAGTGGTTTCTCTCCAGTGTGTCCTATGTGTAATATCAAGGCTGACTTAACAGTAGTCCTATAAGGGCATTGGTCACAACTGAGTGGTTTCTCTCCAGTGTGTCCTATGTGTAATATCAAGGCTGACTTAACAGTAGTCCTATAAGGGCATTGGTCACAACTGAGTGGTTTCTCTCCAGTGTGTCCTATGTGTAATATCAAGGCTGACTTAACAGTAGTCCTATAAGGGCATTGGTCACAACTGAGTGGTTTCTCTCCAGTGTGTCCTATGTGTAATATCAAGGCTGACTTAACAGTAGTCCTATAAGGGCATTGGTCACAACTGAGTGGTTTCTCTCCAGTGTGAGTCCTTATGTGTGATATCAAGACTGACTTAACAGTAGTCCTATACGTGCATTGGTCACAACTAAGTAGTTTCTCTCCAGTGTGAGTCCTTATGTGTGATATCAAGTAAGTAGGTGATTCCACACAAGTAAGTAACTATCGGCCCATCTCACTTCTTCCAGTAATTTCAAAAATTTTTGAAAAAATAGTAAATACCAGACTTGTCTCATTCCTTGAATCTAATAAAGTTCTAGAAAATGAACAACATGGATTTCGGAATGGAAAATCAACAATAACTGCAGCAGCCGATTTTGTCAATTCAATAATAAATTCAATAGATGAAGGTAAAACTGTCATTGGTATTTTCATGGATCTGTCAAAGGCATTTGACAGTGTCTGTCATTCCACTCTCCTATCTATCTTGCAAAGCTTGGGCATTGGAGGCACTTCATTGGCTTGGTTCAGATCATATTTGCAGAATAGACAACAATATGTTGAACTTGTTTTCAAAAATTCTAAAACCATTACAAGAAGTAGGTCCACATTAAAACCAGTGAAGTATGGGGTACCACAAGGATCAATTCTTGGTCCCTTACTATTTATATGTTATCTAAACGGTCTGAACAACAAATTAAGTTTTTCCCCCTTAACATCTGTGTGTCTATATGCAGATGATTTAACCCTAAAAATATCTGGTAATTCACAAGAAGATGTTGATATAAAGTCACTTGTCGAATTGGCAAATATTCAGCAACATCTTAATGACCGTAATTTGATTCTTAATCCAGAGTAAACTAAATATGTACACTTTAAAAACAGGCAGACTAGAGGTGACTTTAATCCTCAAATTACCATAAATGATATAGAAATAGAAAAACAAGAGGAAATGAAATTCTTAGGATTACTCATTGATAGTTCATTGAGTTGGAATGGCCATATTAATTATATTCTAGGTAAAATAAACTCTGGATTATATGCATTAAGAAAAATGTCAGTAATATGTAAATTTTAGTTTTAAAACAGATATATTTTTCTCATATACACTCTCATATAACCTATGGAATTTGTGTTTATGGTGCAACAAAGAAAGAAAATTTAGATAAGATTTTAAAAACTCAAAAAAAAGCAATTAGGATTATGCTTAACTTTAAGTCAGATGCATCAGTAAAAAATTTTTTTAAAGAACTAAACATATTAACAGTATATGGTCAATATATTTATGAAACAATAATGTATGTTAAAAAGAATCAACAACTCAATTTAAGACATTCAAATCTGACACATAACTATAACACAAGGGAAAAAAATGAAACTATATTTTTTCAACATAGATTACAGTTTTTTAAAAAGAATATATATTTTAACGGTCTCAGATTTTTGAACAATATTCCTCATAATATAAGAACTTTTGAATCTCACAACAAATTTTCTCAAGTGCTAAAACAGTTTTTAATTGCTTTGACACTGTATGCAATTGATGAGTTTGAAGATTGCAACTAAAACAATGTATTCAAATGTAGGTCCTTATATTTAGTTTCTTGTAAATTACATTATTCAATGTACTCTGTATGTACTTTTATGAATAAAGATATTTTGATTTTGATTTTTTTTGATTATGTGTAATATCAAGGCTGACTTAACAGTAGTCCTATAAGGGCATTGGTCACAACTGAGTGGTTTCTCTCCAGTGTGTCCTATGTGTAATATCAAGGCTGACTTAACAGTAGTCCTATAAGGGCATTGGTCACAACTGAGTGGTTTCTCTCCAGTGTGTCCTATGTGTAATATCATGGCTGACTTAACAGTAGTCCTATAAGGGCATTGGTCACAACTGAGTGGTTTCTCTCCAGTGTGAGTCCTTATGTGTGATATCAAGGCTGACTTAACAGTAGTCCTATACGTGCATTGGTCACAACTGAGTAGTTTCTCTCCAGTGTGAGTCCTTATATGTGATATCAAGGCTGACTTAACAGTAGTCCTATACGTGCATTGGTCACAACTGAGTAGTTTCTCTCCAGTGTGAGTCCTTATGTGTGATATCAAGGCTGACTTAACAGTAGTCCTATACGTGCATTGGTCACAACTGAGTAGTTTCTCTCCAGTGTGAGTCCTTATATGTGATATCAAGGCTGATTTAACGGTAGTTCTATATGGGCACTGGTCACAAATGAGTGGTTTCTCTCCAGTGTGAGTTCTTATGTGTGATATCAAGGCTGACTTAACAGTAGTCCTATACGTGCACTGGTTACAACTAAATGGTTTCTCTCCAGTGTGTGTCCTTATGTGTGATATCAAGGCTGACTTAACAGTAGTCCTATACGGGCACTGGTTACAACTAAATGGTTTCTCTCCAGTGTGAGTCCTAATGTGCTTTATCTAGCCTGAATTAACAGTAGTCCTATATGGGCACTGGTCACAACTGAATGGTTTCTCTCCAGTTTGAGTCCTTATGTGTGATATCAAGGCTGACTTAAGAGTAGTCCTATATGGGCATTGGTCACAACTGAGTAGTTTCTCTCCAGTGTGAGTCCTTACGTGCCGTATCAAGTGTGACTTAACAGCAGTTCTATATGAGCACTGGTCACAACTGAATGGTTTCTCTCCAGTGTGAGTCCTTATGTGTGATATCAAGGCTGACTTAACAGTAGCCCTATAATGGCAATAGTCACAACTAAATGGTTTCTCTCCAGTGTGAGTCCTTATGTGTGATATCACGGCTGACTTAACAGTAGTCCTATACTGGCACTGGTCACAACTGAATGGTTTCTCTCCAGTGTGAGTCCTTATGTGCCGTATCAAGGCTGACCTAACAGTAGTCCTATACTGGCACTGGTCACAATTGAATGGTTTCTCTCCAGTGTGAGTCCTTATGTGTCGTATCAAGCCTGACTTAACAGTAGTTCTATATGAGCACTGGTCACAACTGAGTGGTTTCTCTCCAGTGTGAGTCCTTTTGTGTGATATCAAGGCTGACCTAACAGTAGTCCTATACTGGCACTGGTCACAATTGAATGGTTTCTCTCCAGTGTGAGTCCTTATGTGTGATATCACGGCTGACTTAACAGTAGTCCTATACTGGCATTGGTCACAACTGAATGGTTTCTCTCCAGTGTGAGTCCTTATGTGTGATATCACGGCTGACTTAACAGTAGTCCTATACTGGCACTGGTCACAACTGAGTGGTTTCTCTTCAGTGTGAGTCCTTATGTGCCGTATCAAGGCTGACCTAACAGTAGTCCTATACTGGCACTGGTCACAATTGAATGGTTTCTCTCCAGTGTGAGTCCTTATGTGCCGTATCAAGCCTGACTTAACAGTAGTTCTATATGAGCACTGGTCACAACTGAATGGTTTCTCTCCAGTGTGAGTCCTTTTGTGTGATATCAAGGCTGACTTAACAGTAGCCCTATACTGGCATTGGTCACAACTGAATGGTTTCTCTCCAGTATGAGTCCTTATGTGCTTTATCAAGTGTGATTTACCGGTAGTTCTATATGGGCACTGGTCACAATTGAATGGTTTCTCTCCAGTGTGAGTCCTTATGTGCCGTATCAAGTGTGACTTAACAGCAGTTCTATATGAGCACTGGTCACAACTGAATGGTTTCTCTCCAGTGTGAGTCCTTATGTGCCGTATCAAGTGTAACTTATGAGTAGTTCTATATGAGCACTAGTCACAACCAAATGGTTTCTCTCCAGTGTGAGTCCTTATGTGTGATATCACGGCTGACTTAACAGTAGTCCTATACTGGCATTGGTCACAACTGAATGGTTTCTCTCCAGTATGAGTCCTTATGTGCTTTATCAAGTGTGATTTACCGGTAGTTCTATATGGGCACTGGTCAAAATTGAATGGTTTCTCTCCAGTGTGAGTCCTTATGTGCCGTATCAAGTGTGACTTAACAGCAGTTCTATATGAGCACTGGTCACAACTGAATGGTTTCTCTCCAGTGTGAGTCCTTATGTGCCGTATCAAGTGTAACTTATGAGTAGTTCTATATGAGCAATGGTAACAACTGAATGGTTTCTCTCCAGAGTGAGTCCTTATGTGCTGTATCAATGCTGACTTAACAGTAGTCTTATAGGGGCACTGGTTACAACTACATGGTTTCTCTTCAGTGTGAGTCATTATGTGCTGTATCAAGTGTGACTGAAAAGTAGTTCTATAAGAGCACTGGTTACAACTGAATAATTTCTCTCCAGTGTGAGTCCTTATGTGCCGTATCAAGGCTGACTTATCAGTAGTCCTATACTGGCACTGGTCACAACTGAATGGTTTCTCTCCAGTGTGAGTCCTTATGTGCCGTATCAAGTGTGACTTAACAGCAGTTCTATATGAGCACTGGTCACAACTGAATGGTTTCTCTCCAGTGTGAGTCCTTATGTGCCGTATCAAGGCTGACTTATCAGTAGTCCTATACTGGCACTGGTCACAACTGAATGGTTTCTCTCCAGAGTGAGTCCTTATGTGCTGTATCAATGCTGACTTAACAGTAGTCTTATAGGGGCACTGGTTACAACTAAATGGTTTCTCTCCAGTGTGAGTCATTATGTGCTGTATCAAGTGTGACTGAAAAGTAGTTCTATAAGAGCACTGGTTACAACTGAATAATTTCTCTCCAGTGTGAGTCCTTATGTGCCGTATCAAGGCTGACTTATCAGTAGTCCTATACTGGCACTGGTCACAACTGAATGGTTTCTCTCCAGTGTGAGTCCTTATGTGCCGTATCAAGGCTGACCTAACAGTAGTCCTATACTGGCACTGGTCACAATTGAATGGTTTCTCTCCAGTGTGAGTCCTTATGTGTAATATCACGGCTGACTTAACAGTAGTCCTATACTGGCATTGGTCACAACTGAATGGTTTCTCTCCAGTGTGAGTCCTTATGTGTGATATCACGGCTGACTTAACAGTAGTCCTATACTGGCACTGGTCACAACTGAGTGGTTTCTCTCCAGTGTGAGTCCTTATGTGCCGTATCAAGGCTGACCTAACAGTAGTCCTATACTGGCACTGGTCACAATTGAATGGTTTCTCTCCAGTGTGAGTCCTTATGTGCCGTATCAAGCCTGACTTAACAGTAGTTCTATATGAGCACTGGTCACAACTGAATGGTTTCTCTCCAGTGTGAGTCCTTTTGTGTGATATCAAGGCTGACTTAACAGTAGCCCTATACTGGCATTGGTCACAACTGAATGGTTTCTCTCCAGTATGAGTCCTTATGTGCTTTATCAAGTGTGATTTACCGGTAGTTCTATATGGGCACTGGTCACAATTGAATGGTTTCTCTCCAGTGTGAGTCCTTATGTGCCGTATCAAGTGTGACTTAACAGCAGTTCTATATGAGCACTGGTCACAACTGAATGGTTTCTCTCCAGTGTGAGTCCTTATGTGCCGTATCAAGTGTAACTTATGAGTAGTTCTATATGAGCACTAGTCACAACCAAATGGTTTCTCTCCAGTGTGAGTCCTTATGTGTGATATCACGGCTGACTTAACAGTAGTCCTATACTGGCATTGGTCACAACTGAATGGTTTCTCTCCAGTATGAGTCCTTATGTGCTTTATCAAGTGTGATTTACCGGTAGTTCTATATGGGCACTGGTCAAAATTGAATGGTTTCTCTCCAGTGTGAGTCCTTATGTGCCGTATCAAGTGTGACTTAACAGCAGTTCTATATGAGCACTGGTCACAACTGAATGGTTTCTCTCCAGTGTGAGTCCTTATGTGCCGTATCAAGTGTAACTTATGAGTAGTTCTATATGAGCAATGGTAACAACTGAATGGTTTCTCTCCAGAGTGAGTCCTTATGTGCTGTATCAATGCTGACTTAACAGTAGTCTTATAGGGGCACTGGTTACAACTAAATGGTTTCTCTTCAGTGTGAGTCATTATGTGCTGTATCAAGTGTGACTGAAAAGTAGTTCTATAAGAGCACTGGTTACAACTGAATAATTTCTCTCCAGTGTGAGTCCTTATGTGCCGTATCAAGGCTGACTTATCAGTAGTCCTATACTGGCACTGGTCACAACTGAATGGTTTCTCTCCAGTGTGAGTCCTTATGTGCCGTATCAAGTGTGACTTAACAGCAGTTCTATATGAGCACTGGTCACAACTGAATGGTTTCTCTCCAGTGTGAGTCCTTATGTGCCGTATCAAGGCTGACTTATCAGTAGTCCTATACTGGCACTGGTCACAACTGAATGGTTTCTCTCCAGAGTGAGTCCTTATGTGCTGTATCAATGCTGACTTAACAGTAGTCTTATAGGGGCACTGGTTACAACTAAATGGTTTCTCTCCAGTGTGAGTCATTATGTGCTGTATCAAGTGTGACTGAAAAGTAGTTCTATAAGAGCACTGGTTACAACTGAATAATTTCTCTCCAGTGTGAGTCCTTATGTGCCGTATCAAGGCTGACTTATCAGTAGTCCTATACTGGCACTGGTCACAACTGAATGGTTTCTCTCCAGTGTGAGTCCTTATGTGCCGTATCAAGTGTGACTTAACAGCAGTTCTATATGAGCACTGGTCACAACTGAATGGTTTCTCTCCAGTGTGAGTCCTTATGTGCCGTATCAAGGCTGACTTATCAGTAGTCCTATACTGGCACTGGTCACAACTGAATGGTTTCTCTCCAGAGTGAGTCCTTATGTGCTGTATCAATGCTGACTTAACAGTAGTCTTATAGGGGCACTGGTTACAACTAAATGGTTTCTCTCCAGTGTGAGTCATTATGTGCTGTATCAAGTGTGACTGAAAAGTAGTTCTATAAGAGCACTGGTTACAACTGAATAATTTCTCTCCAGTGTGAGTCCTTATGTGCCGTATCAAGGCTGACTTATCAGTAGTCCTATACTGGCACTGGTCACAACTGAATGGTTTCTCTCCAGTGTGAGTCCTTATGTGCCGTATCAAGGCTGACCTAACAGTAGTCCTATACTGGCACTGGTCACAATTGAATGGTTTCTCTCCAGTGTGAGTCCTTATGTGCCGTATCAAGGCTGACTTAAAAGTAGTTCTATATGAGCACTGGTCACAACTGAATGGTTTCTCTCCAGTGTGAGTTCTTTTGTGTGATATCAAGGCTGACTTAACAGTAGCCCTATACTGGCAATAGTCACAACTAAATGGTTTCTCTCCAGTGTGAGTCCTTTTGTGTGATATCAAGGCTGACTTAACAGTAGTCATATACGGGCACTGGTTACAACTAAATGGTTTCTCTCCAGTGTGAGTCCTTATGTGTAATATCAAGGCTGACTTAACAGTAGTTCTATATGAACACTGGTCACAACTGAATGGTTTCTCTTCAGTGTGAGTCCTTATGTGTCCTATCAAGTTTGCCTTATCAGTAGTTCTATACAAGTACTGGTCACTACTGATTGTCTTTGCTCTATTTTGAGTTTTCCTAGTTATTATCGCTTCCTCTTCTTTAGCTCTCGTACTTTTTCTATTATAAATAAAGTCTTGTTTTTTTGTGTAGGCAATTCTTATGTAGTTGTCTTCTACCTGGTTTGTTGATACTACGCTGGTGTATTTCACCTTCAACAAAAAAATTTCATATTGTTTTAAAAGCATTAGGTATTAATATATTCACATCAATGGGTTTGTTTAGGTGTAATTAAAATATATATTACGTAGAAAATGATTGAAGTCAACTCATTTCAGACAGGGAAGGCGTGTATTCAGAGAACTACTTTCTGAATTATTTTAGGGAATGATTTGTGTTTCCTCTGGTTAGGATGGTGAATGGTGAGCAAATATTACTAATATCGATTTTGAAGATATTTGTATCTCTTTGTACTGTAATTAATTATACTGTATTATTACGATGTTTACTTGTTTGTTACTAAGAAAACGCAAATAAATTTAGAAGGAACACAGTTAACAAAAAAACTTAGTTCTATTGAGACTGTTAACTGACAGTATATGAAGATCCAGGCTTGGTACAGATATTAGTTATGTTAAATCATTATGACAGATTTGTATTGAAAATATTTCACCTGGCCCAATATATTACGTGGTACAGCATGTTATAATAAATTGGGTTCAACACTATGATTCAAGACACGATACATGGTATGATATTATTTTGTATATTTATCAAACAGTATGAAACCTGAAATGTTATACATTAAAACATTATTGTTCATTATTATTTTTTAATATTAATGTACGATAATTTTTTAGGTTGTTCTTACTATAATACAAATGTAGTAACAAACTACTCCAAAGGGCTAAAATAATACCCCTAAAATTTCAGTGTAGAGACCTTAAAATAGCATTGTTAAGAGACATAGTGTATAAATATTAGTGGTTGATAATGCGGGAAAAAAGGATATGCTTTTTGTTACCTTCAAGTTTATAAGATAAAGAATGCATGTTAAGGGAATTATCAACTATATAAAGTAAAAACAAAGACTCCCACAAATAAACCAAAACCGAAGTACGCTTTGGCATACAAATAAATAAAAAAATAAACATTAAATTGTAAATTAAACATAAAATATAATAAAACCTTGCTTGGTAGTAGTTTGACTTCTCCCTTAGAGAAGGCCTTACATTATATAGCTTTAACACCAACACTATGTAACTCTAATATTATATCTGTGCCTTAAAACAACATTTTGAAATCAAAGGATACTAAAACATAAAATTAGCTCTAAAACTACTAATATTAAAGAAGCAAATACTCTTCTTTTTTAACAGCTAAGAATCAGCGTATATGAAATGGAGTCAAAACCACTAATAACTCTGTAATATTGTCCTTCCTGACATAAGACACAAACAGGCTCTGATCAAAGAGTGTAATAAGATCTTGGCATCTATCAACCTGCCCATTTTACAAGACCAATCTCCGGTTACTTCACATTAGCCAGACCTTAAAGAGTATCCCAGATTTTTAGCCAGCCACAACAGCAAATAATGTGCTGCATAGTAACACCTTTGATACACTTAGCCTTTACATGGCTGCGATGATAACCAAGTCTCCATTGTTACAACTAAGGCTGACTATTCTTTAGAAAGTGTCATTAATTAATAGCCCAATGACAAATTAACAGCCAATGGTTATCAGCTGATCCTTTTCAAAATGTGTTACTGGGTAAAAAAATACAATCTGTAAATTGGGATCGAACTGAGAACCATTAGCTTATGAAGCTTGATTTCTCAGTTCTAACTAAGAAGCTTGGTTAGCTCAGTAACTAACTAAGCTACCAACCAATTAATTACCTCAACAGTTAATAATAGTAATGGGTCGGTTCCATTTTTTGAAAATTAGTATAAATTGTAGAAAATTTGCTGGGGGTCATGAAAATATAAGGGTTTAATATATTCATACAAAACATTATGTATTTAATTAATTTATAGCCAAACATTGCACTTTCAGTATATTTAATGGGATTCCTTAGTGTCAGCTGATTGCATGATAACTGGGTTGCCAATGGGTTAAGTATTTTTTTTTTAAACTTCTTAGAAACATCCTCATTCATAATATTTGATGCCTCCACATAACATTTTGTAATTTTAAAATAACATACAATTGAATGTCAAATGAAGATCATCCCTATCAACATTTCTTTGGATCTGACTACAATTAAATTAATTAATCTTGATTAATTTAGATATTATTAAGCTATAAAATGTGGTATTGACCTATCCACCCAACCTATAGACGTACCATGGTATTGATGGTATTATTGTAATTATTTGATTAATTACAGAAATATCCTCACCTTCTATTTTCACCTAATTATTTACATAATTCTCATTTGCAAGTCCAAATCCTTAAGCAAACCATTAAAATATATTACTAATTTTTAGAAAGAGACCAATTAGTAGACAATATATCAGGGTGTCTACAGGGTCTTCAGAAAGAAAATCGGGGACATTTTGGTGGGTTTCCTGATAATTTTGGGGGATTTTTAAATCATGCTGCTCTCCTTACTAAAATGTATCACATAATACAACTAATATGATCAGAATATATACATATTTTTTATTTAAATTCATGTTGTGAATGCGATTTAGTGAAAATAAGCCCATTTTATGTTAAACAAGCATGAAGTAGGTTATGTTATTTTACCTAAATTAAATTACAGTACCTATTCCTAAGTTAGACCTTCTTTTACTTCCTTAAGATTGATTTTATATGAAATAGCTTTATGTGAAATCTGTGTAACTGTACTGTACGTGGTACTGACTACACATTAGACAAGAGTAGAAGAATGAATGTGACGGCAGAATTACGAAATTGCATATGGCGTTGTTTTACGAATGACCGAGTCAAAATGGACTATTCTGCTGAGTGATTGTAATTTGAATTGCTCAATTCAAAGTGAACTACAGAGAGCCAAAACACACGTGATGGCCGTGTCACAGCCGGTACAACTCAAACTTAAATTGCATTTAAAGGAACAAAGGTGAAAGTTATAGTCACGTTCGTCTAGTTCACAAGATGAACTAGCAAGTTGATTTGATATAAATCGCTTAACTAGTTCACTAGTGAACTAGTCAGTCGCGAACTAGTCTTCCAATGAATTGCTGCAACAAATAGATATGTTCCACTCCCTGCCCTTACTTTGTGCAGATAACTGTTCCAAAAAAACGGCAAGAACAAACGAGCAAAATAATTACCATAGACCTTCTATCACGCCATAGTATTATAAGTCTATGATAATACTGCAAGAATGAAAACAGTTTAAGGAATAGGGTGACTAATATTAAGTGCCGTTTGTAAAAGTTTCTGTTGAAATTTAAAGAAGTTGTTATGCCATGTAACCTAATATTTATAATCCAATATCCTTCATGAATGATTTTGTACGTACTTACTAAACACAATCGCCAGTCAATTCTATGACTATAATTTTTTGTACATAAGTACAATAGATTAATTATTTTCAAAAATAAATTGTGTTTTTGAGAATAAATGATAAGGTTTGTAGATAATATTTGTAGATTTCCAATGATTGAGTGTTTAAGAAACAAACACAAAGTTTCGACAGGTATAACAAACTCCTGCCGTCTTCAGGTGTACTTACTAACTTAGCCTACATCCAATTTTTTTTTTTTTTTTGTATCCTTAACCCATACTAAATCAGAAAAAACTTAATACTACATGCTAGATACTAAAGATTACTGTTGAAACCCAAACAGTTCTTAAAAAACTATCACACATAACATAATTATACAAAATATAATACACAATATGAAATACAAAAGAAATTCAAACTATGAAATCAGTGAACAAAACACAGAACAAGTTATTAAATAGACCAAATACGCAATGACATAAAAAAATAAATGCAAAATATGAAAAAATCAACAGAGAATAGATCAGGTTATTAAACAGACAAAATATTCAATGAGACACGAAATAAATGCAAAAAATATGACAAAATTCAACAAAACATAGAGCAGGTTATTAAATAGACAAAATATTCAACATATCCAACCAGCTTCCAATTCCACTTAGGCGGGGGGAAGGAGTCGTCATACCACTACACTCACGAGATCAACTCACCATGAGCGTCAAAGACGAACTGAATACTTGCTGTAAGCCGATCCGTGACTATGCAAGTACTTGCAGCTGGGGTAGCCCCCTCCAAGCAATACCTAGGTGGACTGTGCAAGGTGATTGGGGGGAGGGGGTGTTGTATCGTCCCTGTGTTTTTTAACAATTCTGTTGTGTTTGAAAGTATGTTTTGTTTGATATTTCCTCACGACGAGCCTCCAAGCTAGTGTTCCAGGGACAAAGTAAAAAACTCCCTCCAAGCGGATCTAGGGGTACGGGCGTCAGGGTGGGGGCCTGATGGATGTTGGTGTGTAAAATGTTCATGTTTTGTGTCCTACATTTATTGTTATTGGTGTTTCGGCATGTGCCTCCAAGCTAGAATCCCAGGGACAAGGCAAATGATGCTATGATGCTCCCTCCTAGCGGACCTAGGGGCACCGGCGTCTCAGTTTCATTGGGTGAGGTGTATGTCTGGGGACAGGTTTTGCTGTATGTGGTTTTTTTATTGTTCTTAAAATGAGACTTTAACAGAGGTAAGCAAAGTGGTCTTATTTCTATGCTACTTTGGCTAATTGGATCTTGATTCAACTTAATTAAAGTCCCTTCTATAAACTTTCTTCTATAGTAGTGTGGTTCATGGTGTAATATTTGACTGATTTCATAGTTTGAATTTATTTTGTATTTCATATTGTGTATTATATTTTGTATAATTATATTATGTGTGATAGTTTTTTAAGAACTTTTTGACTTTCAACAGTAATCTTTAGTATCTAGCATGTAGTATTAAGTCTTTTCTGATTTAGTATGGGTTAAGGATAGAAAAAAAAAAAAAAAATAGATGTAGGCTAAGTTAGTAAGTACACCTAAAGACGGCAGGAGTTTGCTATCCCTGTCGAAACGTTGTGTTTGTTTCGTAAACACTCAATGATTGGAAATCTCCAAATATTATCTACATATCATGAACAATCCAATGCTAATAAATAACTTTCAAACAACAAATGATAAGGATTGTCCCAAAAGTTGGTGATCTTTCATTAAAATCTGTGTCTTTTCCGGGAGATTGGTGACCTATATAAAAATCAGGGGGTTTTCCAGGATATCCGGGAAATTCGGAGCCTGTATATATTGACAAAAAATTGGCAAATATGGTGGAGTACACAAAATAAAACACACTGCCAAAGAAAGGGTATAATGTAGAAGCAAAACCATCACATATTAAATATCTTCATCATCGTCAGATTGAAAGGCTGTGTCTTCATCAGTATCGTCTCTTTTATGTATCATAACTAGCTGATGTTATTGGGCACTCATTTGGGTTAATTAGAGATATAACTACATTGTTGTTAAGTAACGTCCGGCTATGGAGTGGACAGATTGTAGATTAGATCAGAACTCAACTGTACTTTATGGAAAGACTGTGTTATAATTTTGAGGGTAGAACGGTGGACGTCTCTTGATGTTTTCACCACCACATCATCGTATGATATGACAAATAAAAATATTGACTGTGTTAATATTACATAAGATATGGGATCTATGTACTACTGTCTGAAAAGTCAGATCTGCAAAGTATAGTTTCAGTGTCATATTGCAATACTTCATGTTCTGACTGAGTTTAGTAAGTTTTTTATCGTAATGTTTGCATCAAGATTGCAGATTAAAACTTCAAAGACTTGTTTATTTAAAAAAAAATGCTTCTACTTGGCGAATTTATTCTACTTTAGATTTCCGACTCTGGTTCACTGTTGTATGAGCTATTTATGGTGCCAAAGTAACTAACACCGTTAACTTGCTTAAAATTGTGTTCTTCAAATAAAATAAATGTCTGAGGTTGTCATCGCTTTGACAAACAATTTTCATGTTTTTAAGGTCTTTGCTTTCTGCCAACAAAACTACGCCATCTGTAAAGTCAACCACTGATATCTTTAATTATAAATTTGAGTTGCCTTGATTTCTATTAGTGGCCTGTTCTAAAGTAATATTAGGAAGTAGAGGAGATTGGTATCAACTTGTCTCACCACCATCATCACTTCAGATGTTGTGGAATTAATTTATCAACATATAAAGTATAAGCTAACTCAAATATTTAGTTCCAGCCAATACAAAACTCTCAGTTGACCCTTCCACTCACCCTATAAAAAACATTCAACTAGGCACTCCTATCTATCCTACCCTACATAAGAACGGCACTTACTGTTGATATATAGTATATTAATGTCATTATACTATTTATCTATGTAAGATTTTATAACTCTTTGGACCTCTAATAGTGAACCCCCTTTCTTTGAGATTCGAACAAGATGGCTTCTATAATCACTTTGTACTATGTGTTTATCCTCAGTAAAATACTTTAAATTACAATATGTGTTTTATTATTAAACACCAAAACATGGTGTCAGAAGTGAGTGCTACAATTTCAAATCAGTGATACCAAAGGTATTTGATACCAATACGATAATACCAAGATAGTACCAATTACGTGAGTATTGAGTAGCATAGCCTATTACAACTTAAATGCAAGATCACTTTAATGTTACAATAAAGACTGAAAGTGACGAAATGGCATTAAATTACGGAGGTCCTTCACAAATAGCTCCACTGAATTTAGAGGGTAATGTCTCCCAGAATTGGTCTCAGTGGAACCAAAGGTTTGACATATACCTAGTTGCATCTGGGTTGGATGCCAAGCCAGATCAAAGGAAAATTGCCTTACTCCTTCATAGTTTAGGAGAAAAATGCCTAGAAATTTACAATTCTTTCAACTTGTCAGAAGAGGACTCTAAAAAGTACTCGGTAGTTGTTGATAAATTCAAAAATTATTTTTCACCCAAAAAGAATGTTACTATAGAACGTCATAAATTCCTTACTAGAAAACAGTTGCCAGATGAGTCTATAGATTCTTTTGTCACAGACTTAGTAAATAAAAGTTTATCTAGTGAACTTGGTGACTTGCAGGAAGACTTAGTTAAAGACGTGCTTATTTGTGGGTTGAATGTCAAAAATCAACATATCAAAGAACGTTTGCTTCGTGAAGAAGGTTTAACGTTTGAGAAAGCTGTTTCAATATGCAAAGCTGCGGAGTTATCTCATCTTCAAGTACAGGAACTCAACGGTCCTGAAATTTCTGAAGTAAAAGTTCGACCTAGCTCTAGTGCTTCTGGTCCTGGTTCCACTTCCACATCAAAATTTACGCCTAAGTTTAAGCCTAGTAAATTTCAAGCTTCTAGTAATATGTCAAAGTCTAAACCTAATAGGCCTAAGTCCAAATCAAACCAATTAATTTCTAGTTGTAGAAATTGTGGTAAAACACATGCGGTTAACAAATATCCAGCATATGGTGTAATATGTTTTAGTTGTAAAAGAAAAAATAATTTTTCTGCTCATTGTTTAAGTTCTCAGTCTAAAAACAAACAAATTCATTGTGTAAATGAAGAATTGGATACAGTTTCCGAGCATGAAAATAATAGCCTAGATGAAAATTTTGAGTAATTTAGTATTGGCTCTCTTTACAGTAACAATAATGTATCTAACGAATGGGTAGAGAATTTAACTATTAATAACCAAAATGTAAAATTTAAGTTAGACACAGGTGCACAAACCAATGTATTGCCAGTCTCAATTTATAATAAGTTAGGCCTACCTAAATCCCTTGTAAAACCTGCTTCAATTTCCCTAACCTCATTTACTGGTCAAAAGGTGCAGGCAATAGGCAAGTGTGACCTAGATTGTAAATTCAAGGACAAAGCGTACTGCATATCTTTTGTTATAGCATATGTAAACTGCTCACCAATTTTAGGCCTAGAATCGTGTAGCTCCTTAGGCCTAATCAGTAGATCAGTCGGTTCGTTGGAACTAGACCAAATTGTAAATAGTTGTACATATACTAGTAATGTAAGTAATGCTGAAAACGTGACTAAAAATGATGTAAAGTCTAAAATGCCAGATAGCCTAAGTTATGATTATCAAGTCCTATTTGATGGAACTTTAGGTAGTATGCCAGGTACAGTTCATTTAGAACTTGCTAGTAACTATGAAGCTAAAATAGAACCACCAAGACGAGTACCTTTTGCTTTGTTAAATCCACTAAAACAAGAGTTAAATAGAATGGAAAGCTTAGGTATTGTATGTAAAGTTAGTGAACCTACAGAGTGGGTCAATAGTATGGTACTAATAAACAAAAAGAACAGTGGTCTTAGAGTATGTCTAGATCCTAGAAACCTAAATAAGTACATAAGACGGCCACCCAGCCATATACCTACCATTGAAGAAATAGCATCTAAGTTTACTGGTGCTAAACTGTTTTCGGTACTTGATGCTAGCTCAGCATTTTGGATGATGAAGCTAGATGATAGTAGTAGTAAACTTTGTACATTTAACACTCCTTTTGGGCGTTACAGATTTTTAAGATTGCCTTATGGTATTAGTAGTGCCCCATATATATTTCAAAACAAAATGTATCAACTTTTCATTAGAGTTGAAGGCCTAATAACATATGTTGATGATATCTGTATTAGCGCTCCTGATAAACAAACTCATGATGTTAGACTCAAACAAGTTGTCCAAATAGCCAAAGACAATGGCATTAAGTTCAATTTCAGTAAGTGAAAATTTTGTTAGACCTTACTGTAAAAAGTTATTCCTTACTGTAAAAACTTACTTTACCTTAAGTGTAAAAAGTTAGATCTTACTGGAATATTAGAGATAACTTGCAAGAAATAGAAGGAATAGTTTTCGAAAATGATAGCCTATTTGTACCTAAAAGCCTTAGAAATGAAATGTTGATTAAACTTCATGATGGTCATGTTGGTATTAAGTCATGTGAGTTAAGAGCCCGTAATGTTCTGTATTGGCCTGGTATTTTATCAGATATTAAAGAATTTGTAAATAACTGTTTAACTTGTGCTATGCGTAAACCATCTAATTGTAAAGAACCTATTATTTTTCATAATGTACCCAATCTACCATGGTCAAAAATCCCAGCTGATATTTTTGAATACAAGAATGTACATTATCTTGTTGCATTTGATTACTACTCCAAGTATATTGAACTAGTAACTTTGTCTAATTTGACTACTGCAGTTGTAGTTAACAAACTTTAATCTTTCTTTGCTAGACATGGAATTCCACAAACACTTGTAACAGATTCAGGTAGTCAATTTACTAGTAATGAATTGTTTGCAACATCTTATTAATTTAAGCATACAATCACTAGCCCTAAGTATTCTCAATCCAATGGCATGGCAGAATCAGGTGTAAAAATTGCCAAAAACATTCTTAAAAAATCTGATGCTTCTAAGTCAGATCCTTACCTTGCTCTACTTAGTTATAGGAATACTCCTAAACCTTACTTGCCTTCTCCAGCTCAATTGTTATTTTCAAGGAATTTAAATACTTTGTTACCTTGCTCTAAACAAAGTCTTCAACCAACAGTTACAAAGCCTGATCCTATCATGACTGAAAGACACAAAACAACCATACAGAAGTATTATGATAAAGGAAGTAAATCTTTGCCTGAACGTAAACCTAATGAAAAAGTGTTATTTAAAAAGAATCCATCTGGATCATGGACTCCAGGTAAAATCTTATCAAAAGCTGATATCCCTCGCTCTTATTTTGTATCTGATGAAAATGGTTCAGTGTATCAGCGCAATCGCAGACACTTAACAATCTGTCCTAATGAAAATCCTATTAGGCCTACTACTTTAAATTCAAATGTAAATAATTCTAGTACAGACACTAATGTTCAGAAAGATGGTAATACAAACTTCAATACAACCACCTCTGAAGAAACTGTAATTAAAAATATGGATGGATATATTACAAGTAGGGGTAGAAAAGTTGTAAACCCTAAAAGACTAACCTATGATTAAATGTATTAATGGTAACTTTTGTTTTGTAATAAGTTGTGTATTGTATTCTTACATTAATGGTTAATTTAGAATTTATGACATTAAAATTAATTTTCTTTTTATTGTAACAGGGGAGATGTTGTTCTACTAGTATATTCATGTCATTATACTATTTATCTATGTAAGATTTTATAACTCTTTGAACCTCTAATAGTGAACCCACTCTCTTTGAGATTCGAACAAGATGGCTTCTATAATCACTTTGTACTATGTGTTTATCCTCAGTAAAATACTTTAGATTACAATATGTGTTTTATTATTAAACACCAAAACACTTCCCCTCCCTAATATACAACTCTTGACTTATCTTCGTATCCAATCTACTTACGAGTCCAATTGGCACTGCTATTCAGCCTACACATAACTTGCTCTTTCATCCATCCTCGACTCTTGACTGACTCTCCAACAAAACCTACATAGATTGCCACTCCCTCCTATCTTTAGAGTAATTAGCAATACTAATCCACTCTGTTTCAGAGCTTAAGTCATCAATGTAAATAAAAAAAAGGAGAGGACTAAAGTCGGAGGCTTGTTACACTCCTCCACTGACAGATTTTCAGTACAAGCTACTGTCACCAAATTTGAAAAACTACCGGCAATCAAAAAGATAAGACTCAAACCATTCTACGCAACCATCAGACAGTTCCAATTTAGATAATTTCAAGAGAAGTAGTAGGTGGTTAACACAGTCAAAGGCCTTTAAAAAATTGAAAAGAGTTATGATTGTTAGAGGTCTTTTGTCCATTGCTGAATGAATATCTTTAGTCATTTTTAAAAGAGTGCTGGAAAATTAAACCAAGCAGACATAATGCTGATAAGTCTGTCTGAAGGATTACTAGGAGATAAATATTTTTGAAGATAGCGAACTATAAGAAGTTTCAAGACACACAGGAATCTTGAAGAAGAAAGTGATCATAATTATTGTAATTACTGGAATTACTATAGGAAAAATGTATTTGAGCGTTGATTAATAAGAATTTGGTCAGCTTCAATTGCACTACTAGAAATTCTCAGGACTGCACTCAGAACATCAGCCTCAGTCAAAGGCGTGAAAGAGAACTGGTACAGAGAAGGCAATTTAGTGGAAATTTGGAATTTTAAAACCATATTTGATCATTACGTATTTGTTGCTAAGCTCAGTTTTTAAGTCTCTTGTAACTGTCCCAATCATCAGGAGGTTTTGTTTGTTTGGTTCTACGTAATGCAGAGTCTCTTTCAGCATGCAAATTACGAATAAAAACTCCGAACCATTGTACTTAGGTCCATATAACTAACTTAGTCAGGCTATGAAGATTAATGTAATTCTACAGATTTTTCTTTATTTCTTATAAAATTAACCCTTCCCACGCGGCAAACGGATATATCCGCAAACATGACTTCGACCGAAACGCGAATAACGAGTATACTCGCAACTCGTTATTTAGTCAGCTGGTGAGGTAACTAGTTTACATAAGTCCCGTTAGAATGCAGGAATATGTTCTCCGTGTATTGAAAAGGACATGGGCGTGTTGTTTTCTCATCGGCACTGGTCAACAATAGATCGAGTCACCATTTTGTATCTAGGCACCAGGCGGCCGGCCACTCCCCCCCTTTCTGGGCGCGGCAGACGAGTATATTCGCGCGCTTTTAGTCAGTCTGTCTAGCGACGTGCTCTGAGTTAGATCCGCACCCGCACTATCGTTTCTTTGTCACTCAACAAAGTAACATCTCAGCGTTATATCGTTGATCTAGTTTGGGTTATTTAGTTTCTGTAATATATTTGCTTTATGTGTAAAAAGTGATGTATAAATATTTTGTGTGAGTGAAGTTTTGTTTTTGCAATTGAAATGGCAAATCCTGACGATATTGATTTCGAGGTTTTTGTGGCTGGCGCATTAAATACTTCATTTTCAAGTGCATTCAATGACGAGCAAATGAACAGTGAGCAAGAAGACTTGCTTATTCATAACGTGAGTGAAAGTGATAGTGAGGAAGTCAAGGAACAATCAGACGCACCGAGCCCTCGTGCAGCGCCTGGCACCGGCCCGTCTCAGCCGAGTACAATAATTCGTCCGGCAACAACAAACACTGTTCCTCTCTCAACCCCACCTCCCACTGCGACGCAAGGACAAACCCCCACTTCCCCAGCCCCACCACCTGCGGCAACTCAAAGACAACGGCCCGCTCCCCCTGCGCATCAACCTACAGTGTGGAGTGACGTTACTGATCATGACCCAGGCCCATCGCACATGACACCAATTTATTCTGTCAATATAGGACCGAACCTTCCGACCACCTTTGATGAAAATACCGAACCGATAGAATACTTTCACCTGTTTTTCAATGACGATCTGATAAGCCTTATCTGTCATGAAACAAATCTCTACACAAACAAACGACGAACAGAGATACAATCTCCACATGCTCGTATCAAGAACTAGACAGACGTCACGGCAAAAACAATAAATGCATTTCTAGGCACCATAATAAACATGGGGTTGATACCGTTGCCCTCCATTGAAGAGTACTTTACCACATCTTGGGATGGTCGAATCCCTTTTTTTTCTGATGTATTTAACAAGGATGAATTCCTAAACATATTTTGGAATTTACATTTTAACCATCGTGACGGCGAGAACCGCGTTCCTAGAGGGTTTCTTATAGAGCCTGTCCTGACCCATATGAAAGAAAAATCGAAATTGTTCTACACCCCTGGAAGCCATGTAGCAATAGACAAAAGTACGATTTCTTTCAAGGGAAGAGTTGTTTTTCGGGTGTACAACCCCATGAAGCCCACCAAGTTTGGAATGAAAGTGTTCGTCTTATCCGACAGTGAAAATGGGTATGTGTATGACTATATACCTTATTATGGCAGTGGGAACATCATACCCAACACTTCACTTCTGAAGACAACACAAATCGTGAAGGTCCTAAGTGAGTCGGTGGTGTTGAAGGATCCTCAGGTGCCCGCTACTGGCTTGCGTGTCTATACGGACCGATATTACACAAGTTCAGAGCTGGCCAACGAACTATTGAAAATTGGATGCTACATGACAAGGACTGTTATGACTAATAGAACTGGAATGCCGCCTGGACTAAAAGCAAAAGGGAAAAAAATGAAGAAGGGCGACATATATTCATTGAGAAAAGGCTCTACGCTCGTTGTGTCCTGGAAGGACAAAAGAACCGTCCATATGCTGAGCACACATGGAAAAGGAAGCAGGTGGCACATGAAAAATGTGCAAAGTAGGTGGCCCAATAAACCACCCGTAGCAAAACCTGATTTAGTCCTGGACTATATAAAGTACATGGGAGGAGTGGACAGAAGTGACCACTTCATTTCGTCCTATCAATTCATGCGTAGGACAAAAAAGTGGTACAGAAAAATCTTTTTTTGGCTGCTGGAAGTAGCTATTATCGACTCCTATCTTTTACACAAGTTGATTCAAGAACAGTACGGGAAGAAGCCTCTCACCCATATCAAGTTCCGGAAGAAGCTTGTCCGTGCGCTCGTCCAAGAGAAGGCGGCAGATCGACCTAAGGCTAAGAGGCGTGGACGACCAACACAGGCAAGTTTTATAGCTAACTAATAGTAAATTACTTACATTCTTCAAGTCTGATACATTTCTGTAGATAAATATAAATATATTTTCGTAGGGTTGAATAGGTATTATAGTTTTTTATAAAACTGAAATCTTATAAGTACATATTTCTCAGCTACGTATAATTTTTATTTATTTTAGGGACCCCCTGATGAGCGGCTGGATGGAAAGCTGCGCTTTATAGATAGAAAAGAAAAGGGAACTGTAAGATGCGTAGTGTGTACGAAGAGAGGAATGCGGAAGGAAACAATATACTTCTGTAAGACCTGCGCAGCGAAACCGGCGCTACACCTGGACAAGTGTTTCGAAGCGTATCACACGTTACCAAACTTCTGAGATGTGTTATACAAATTTTGTTTAGTTTTCTTGTAGTTTGTATTCCTTTTAAATTTTTGACATAGGCCTATATTAAAATAGTAAACCGGTACATGATAAATTATTTTTAGTCAAAAATGTGATTTTTTTGTTAAAAACCTATAACTTTCACCTAAATTATAATAGGCATACACAATTTAAGTATCATAAGTTTAATATTTTTTTACTACTATTATATATACAAAACCAAAACAAAAATTAAATTTGAAAAAATAAACATACATTTTTTTATGTTAATTCAGCGTTACACATAAATTAGGCTGATTTTATGCCGCGTGGGAAGGGTTAACTTTCAAATAGATGTAAGTTTTTTTTTTTTTTTTTGAGAAACGCATCATACGTCTACTTTCAGAGTGTGTCAAGTGGCCGTTTGAGCAACAAACAAAAATTAAAAAGTGGCTCTATGGATGAAGGAGGTGGGTGAGATAGAGGGAAAAGTTAAAAGACCAAAAATGTTAGATCGTCTCAAATCTGCTACTGTCAGCTGCTAAATAGTGGTAGTTTTATGTCTTTTTACATATCCATCTAAGTGGAAGTGGGCTTCATCACTTACTTATCATTAAAAATTATTATCAATTGCAAGAACGTCAAGCATTTTTCCTATCAAAAATTCTACATTTGTTAAATTCTATTCAATGAGCTTCTTAATAATCATATTTTGTAAGGTTGAATTTTAAGTTACAGTTCAGAGACCACTGTAGCTAGCAATGACACAGAGGTGAGGAATTTGAAGAAAGATGCTTTAACTAACTGGCAAAATTTTATGGAGTTCATATTGTACTACAAGGACAATAAGTCAACATTTTCTTCATGTCAAAAGAGTATTGCAATCAGGTAATGAACCATTGCGATTAACATTAAACCCTTTTTGAAAGACGTTGAACATGATAACAGATTACTAATAACTAAAGCTTCTGGTAAAGACCACGTCAAGGTTTTATTTACATCACCAAACTGAGGTAACAGTCTCATAGATACCATTGAGGATGCCGCATCACAGCATGGGCGAAACTTTTGGTGACGTAAATATTGTAAATAACACCTTGACGCGGTCGTTACTGGAAGCTATGGTTATTAGTAATTAAGCCTAAAAAATTAATTCCAAACTTGAATATGGTTTAACTTTATATGGTAGTTCTTGTTTTTAATTTAAATCAATCTAATGTTGCAAAATAAATACATTAGATTAATATCACATGCACATTTTTATAAACAGTAACTTTCTTTTTTTATTAATCACAAAATTCTACCTTTGAGGTATTTATATGTATTTAAGGTGCTGGCTATGTTCTAAAAATTGAGTGGCAGCACAGGTCCAACTGTGGACACTATTCACAACCATGTACGACAAACTTCAAGCAATATATTTCTTTGCCAAAGTCTAATTGCACTTTGTTTAAAAAGATTTTGTTTTGTATATTTAAAAATTAAATTGTATATTTAATACAATTTCAAATTAAAGTCATAATCTCCATCTATAACTCTTATGGTTCAATTTTAATTTGAAAGTCTCAGAGCCTTTTATCTGTAACACTGTCATGATAAGTTTTTTATGAAAAATATGTTCTATTCAACAGTTGTATTCATTATATTTTATAATAGTTATAGCCATTATGCCTAAAGATCTAAATAGGCGCTTTTTGTTTATTTTATTTTGTATGTTAAACCAACAAAAATTATAAACCCAGTAAATTTAAAATACAAATTATTCATTTTAATACGTTTAAGTTACAAATACGTTTCGCTAGTTTTTATAATTGTATATATATATATTAAATACCTTAAAAGTCAAAAGTTTTATGTTTTAGGTTTTAGGGGGAAAAACCATTCCAATGCTTTTTTAGGTGATAATATGACGTAAAAAATTCCATGACCCTATGGGGGTCCTGTAGCACCACTAGAAAGTCTCATTGTAAGACAAATTTTTCTTATGGCTATATATTGTCATATATAATTTTTCTCTGATAAATAATGAAATATATCATTTATCAGAGAAAAAAATTTTGATCTCTTATCAGATGTCATAACTTCTGGGACCCTAAGGGGTCCCACAACACCGCTTAAGAGTCCCATTTACATCACTCGAATCGTCGCCGAGAGTACTCTCCGAGTAGACGCCAACATTGTCCAGGTCATATTTACACTAACAGCCATGTCTCTAGATGTCCCAGGCATTACTATATACAAGTAAAACACAAAAACTAACACTGACACTATTTACTAAGAAAAACTAATCAATACTGTAGAGGCTTCAGTAATCGAACTGAAAAACTATCATAGCACGAGACCCATACATACACAACGACCACGCTGCGAGAATTACAGCGAACTGAATCAATACCTGCAGTGGAAATCCCGACATGAAACGAATAGGGGCTTAGAGGCCCGAAGGGTGCCGCGTCCGAGAGACAGCTGGCTGGGCACCTGTAGGCGAACGTGTTAACAAATACAGTTTGTTTAAATGTTTCAGACTCCTCTTTATTCAGTAGGAATTGAAACAATTACCTCAAATGCTTTTGGCTAAACAACTTTTGTACACATGCTTTTGTACAAACTCAACTGTTTGGGTCCGTTTAGTCTATGAACGTAGTAAAATATAACATAACCTATGTTACTATTTTACATGTGCTCAAATTGCAACTCTATATTCCAAATTAAACAAATTGTATTACAATCGTCAAATAAAATAAACATAATATTCTTGATTACAACAAGTTCAATTTAATATTAAAATTAGTTTCTAAATCGCAACAGCAAATTCTATTGCTGTCATTACAATTAAAATTTTACATTTTGAAAGTAATATCACTTATTAATTATTAAGTCTATCTACAATTTATTTTATTACTAAATAAATTCATTCATAGAGTAACAAGCCCTCTCTACAAGGCATCTTTTAAACAAATTTTTAAATCTCTTGTTTTATATGATTTTTATATTATGAGGGCCTAAGATCCACGAAAGGTTGGCCGTAAGCTCAAGTCTGTGGAGAGTCTGTTTGAGGTGGTTATATGAATGTATGTCTGTGCCAATTTGTATCGTACACTTAAACCTATAATACAAAATAACTTCAAGAATATAAATTGATTGTAAGGTTAAAATATGGCCTTAAAAAGTGGCCGACATGATGTTATTCTACCTAAACCTGCCATTATTTGTACTGCTCTTTTCTGAAGGCGAAAAACTCTCAAAAAGTTAGTCTGAGATGTAGAACTACATAGGACAATTCCATACCTAAGTCTTGATTCTATTAGGGATGTATATACTAATCTCATAAGAAAATTATTCTGATATTTTGCACATCTACTTAGCAAGAACAATTGGGTAGACACTTTAAAACAGACAAACTCTGTGTGAGGTGTCCATGAAAAGTGTTTATCAAAAATCAGTTATTTATTGTTTCCATTCAAAGGAAGCTGAACCATTAAAAAAAATAAAAAATGCATCATAACCACTGATCGATAATTTATAATTGTTCAGAACAACGCCAATAATCAATATGTGTGAATTTGAAAAGAACCGATCACCCGAGGAGACGGTTTTGGATTTCTTGGGTCAAATGTAAGCCAATCTACTTCCAGTGGAATAATTCCTCGGGTTATATGTTGCTAATACCATAGAAACCAATTCACGATTTCAAAGGTTACGTAGGGACTGAAAAAGTGCCTTAGGAAATCGATCCCAATATTATGCATCGATAACACCAAAGAAACCAATTTAGGGTTTCTAAGGTTAAGTACGAGCCGAACGAACACCTTAGGAAATAAGTCGGAAGGTTATATGTAGTGTAAACTCTCCACCATGTAAAACTTTCCCCTTCACCAGACAGCTCTTACTTCCTCTGAACTTAAAATTGTTTGAATGTTAATCGCAACTGACTATTACAAGTAATGAGAAATAACTTTGAATTTAATGACTCGCTTAGCTAGTGAAAGAAACCAGGACCTGGAATAACTATTGACACTGGTGAAAGTACAACACATATTTATTATTTTTACAGCATTTCATCTTTACAATCCCTTCCAAAATATTACAACTATCTTATCCTAATTTATAATATACACCTCCTTTAAGCTACCCTTCTCATTCAATATTTAGACAATACAAATCATAGAATTACAATTATACATTCATTAATCTTTACTCAATTTATTATTAACATTGGCTTTAATCTACAGCCCGGGGGAATCAATACCTTCAAGAATATTATTTACAACACATGACAACAACTCCTATACTATTAAATCGCAAGCATCTAAATTATTATATAACGTCCCATTAATAATCAGCTAAATAAGTTTATATGTGCAAATGTCTACATTAACAAGTGAAAATCATATATTCGATAACAAGCTGTACTCAAGATTAATTAATCAACTATTTCCCCTCAAAATTATCAATCAAACATTAATATATAAACCTTACTAACTATAACAACTTAATCAATTTACCGTACAGGTTTAATTACATTATTTTACAAATATTTCCAAGAGATAAGCCACCCATTCGAATGGTGTTAGTTGCTACACTCTATCCTTCTAAATAACTATCCAATAATTATTGTTTGTATTTACTCAACGCAATATGTATTCATTTACTCATTTATTCATTTAATATTTTATATAGACTATTTATATCAACTCAAGATCACTATCCATGCGGGATGTTGCTCATCACATGGAATTACGTCTTTATATATTTATAATTTAAATTTACAATCCCGACTAAATTCCCGCAAACATTTAATTCTATTTTACCATTCAATTACAATTATTTATGACCGTCTCATCTGACTAATTTACTGCCTGTCGGCTTACGCTTTGGTGTAGGTAAACGTACTTGAATTCTAACGAATTCCTTCCCCCACAATTTAAATTTTGCTTCCCTTAACCCTTGGAGGTGTTAAACAGAAACAGTGTTAACATACCCCTGGACTCGTCTACTGCAGGTATGGGGTGTCCACTGGCCGTAGTGGATTCGGCGTCCTCTTGTCCCTCCGGGTCAGGTGGGCTGGTTCGGTCTGGAGTCGCTTGTAGTCCCTTGGGGGTGAGTGGCGGCGCTTGCAATCCCTTGAGGTGGTTCCTCTGGTCCTCAGGATTGGCTGCAAGTCCGGTCGTCCCTCAGGTTCAGGTTGGCCGCTCGTGAAGTCCTCCGGGGGTTGATATCGCCAGGGGTTGGACCGTAGCTCCAAGTCCTCCATCTAGATCGTCCCATGTTTGCTCTGCAGGGCGGGTTGACGAAGTCTAGGTAGTTGGACCACCAGGGGCTGGTCCTCCCTATTGGTCTATTTCCCGAAGTCCTCTCTCTTGCCCATCTCTCCTTAGACTCTCTTTTTCTTTTCCAACTCTCTCCCTAGTATCCCATTCCCCCTGCCACTCACTGGACAGGCCTACAATTTTGGAACAACCAATAATTCTCCGTGGTCCTATTCCGGATCACCCTATAGGCCCGTTTTCGCGATGGGCGGTACTCCAGATCTTCTGCTGAATCTCCGCCGCATCAGCGTTCATCAGCCTAATTGTGATGAGTCTCAACTTTATTATTTTGGTCATCCTGTGTACAGTGCTGACCCTGCTTCCTTGACATCCGATCCCTTGCTTTCCCAGTTCACACTCGCCGGATGCCCTACTCAAATTTTACCAACTCCATTTCCTGTACCGCATTTCCTGTTGTAATCCAACCACTGTCTAATATTCCTGATAATCCTCATTTTTAATTTATTATTATTATTATTATTAATACTTATGAGGGAATTTTATACAAAGTGTAATAATTACGTAAACGTCAAAGGTTTACAGTAGATAACACCAAAGAAAGCAATTTAAGATTTCTAAGGTTAAGTACGAGCCGAACGAACACCTTAGGAAATAAATCTGAAGGCTATACGTCGATAACACCAAAGAAACCAATTTAGGATTTCTAAGGTTACTTAAGAGCCGATCGAACACCTCAGAAAATAAATCCGAAGGGTATGTGCCAATAACACCAAAGAAACCAATTTAGGGTTACTTCACCCGATATAAAACGAAACAAACTAAAATCTTTTTGTTTGTAAGAAAAGGGTAAAAATGATGTGAAGAAAACGATAAAGCTTGTTCAATAACAAACGGAAAATTGCTATAGAGCACTAAGTCTTTCTTCAGGTAACCATCCAACACGTGTTCCTGTAAGTAAGGCGAGCGAGGGTTATCGGAGGAGTGCGAAGCAAAGTACTGTTCAAGTCTCAGTCTTGCAGGAGAGTTAATTGCCGAGGGATCAACTGGATTGTCCTTCCATCCAGCATTACGCCTCGCGGATCTTGGTCAAGCTCATCGGGTTTGAGTGGGTGGACTGATCAGCGGTTGTGTGGTGGCTACTGCCCGACTCTTACAGAGAAACCGGTTTGTTTCTAGGCTGATTAAAATAGGTCTAATCATAAGCATTTTTACCCCACCTCCATTTTGGCTCATTACACAGTGCTTTAAGTTTTTGGTTCAATTGCAATCTCCTCTTTTTAATTTGTAAATATTTTATAATTATTTTTTATAAATTTTTATAACTATATTAAAATAAATATTACTTTCTACTTAAAGACTATGAATAAATATTAGGGGTGTGCGAGTATTCAATCAAATAACTTCAAGTATTTGATTGAGTATTTTACTACTCGAACTTGGCTCGAAGCTCCTAAAACTACTCGAAGTTCGATCGAGTAGTTGTATTTCACGAAATATCAGTTTTACATCTTAATTTAGTTTTAAGAGTAAACAGTTTTATAAGTTACCTTACCTTACCTAGCTGGCCACTCAAACCCAAGTTGGTTTTTGGCCTCACCAACAGCTTGACGCCATCTTTGCCGGTCATCCATCATGTCCTCTGTAGCTCTTATGTGTCTCATGTCTTTTTGGACTTGGTCCCACCAGCGAAGTCTTGGTCGTCCTAAAGGTCTTCTTCCTCTTGGTATATCTTCCAAAGCTGCTCTTAAATTGGAGTTCCTGTTTCTTCTGTGAACATGGCCTGCCCATCTTAGTCTCTGACTTTTAATTGTTGCAATTATGTCTGGGTCTTTATAGAGTTCTCGTAATTCTCGGTTTTTTCTTATCCTCCACGTACCATTTTCTAATATTGGTCCAAAAATCCTCCTTAGAACTTTGTTTTCAAAGGTTATTAATTTCCTTACCGTTTGTTTGGACAGTACCCAAGTTTCCGATCCGTACATAACAACAGGAAGTATCATTGTTTTATATATTCTTAGTTTTGTTTTCTTAGAGAGTATTGTACTTTTTAGGAGGTTTTGAAGGGACCAGTAACATCTATTGCCACTGAGGATTCTTGAATTAATTTCTGTTTCCTCTGTATTATTTTCATTAATGATTACCCCTAGATACTTAAATTCTGTGCATTTTTTAAAGGAGTACGTTCCAACAACTAAAGAATTTTGGACTTGAGCTGTGTTTCTTCCAACAACTAAATATTTAGTTTTTTCTGTATTTATTAGTAGTCCTATTTTTTTGGCTTCTCTAATGAGGGTTTTTATTAATTCTTTTAGATCATTTTCACTTTCTGCCATGAGAACTACATCATCTGCATAAGCCAGAATATTCATTCTATTGCCTACTTCAAGGCCGAGGTGTTGTTGGTTGACTTCCTTTAAAGCTCCTTCTATAGCTAAATTGAACAACAAAGGTGAGAGCCCATCTCCTTGTCTTACTCCAGTGTTGACCATGAATTCTTGAGTGTACTCGTTATTAATGATTACTTTGCATTTAGATCCCTCTGTGCAATGCTTTGCTAGTGTAATAAGCTTTTCTGGTATGCCATGTTGTTGCATATATTTCCATAATTGTTTTCTATTAATACTGTCATATGCTTTGCTAAAATCAACAAATAGTATATGCGCTGTCTTATTAAATTCCCAATATTTGGATAGTACTTGTTTTAGGATGAATATTTGATCTGTTGTGGATCTTTGGGATCTGAAGCCAGCTTGATAATCTCCAAGAATTTCTTCTGCATAATCTACTATTCTATTATTAATTATTTTGGACAATACTTTGTAGGCACAACTTATTAGTGATATTCCTCTATAGTTATTGCAGTCTAGCTTATCTCCTTTTTTATAAATTGGGACGACTACTGCAGCTTTCCATTCCTCAGGAATTTTTTCTGTTTCCCAGATATTCAAAATTAATTCATGTAGTTTTTCGATTAGTTTTCTTCCACCTGCTTTGAGTAGTTCTGCTGGAATATTGTCCTCTCCTGGAGCTCTATTGTTTTTTAGAGATTTTACTACATAATCGACTTCTTCCATAGTAGGGTTGTCAATTCTTGGTTGAACGTTTTGGTACTGTTCTTCTTCATTGCTCAAATTTAGAGTTCTACTGTTTAAGAGCTCTTCAAAATAGTTTTTCCATATATTTAAAATCTCTTTTTGATTACAAATAACATGGCCCTCTTTATCTTTTACTCCTATAGATTTTACCTTACGTCCATTTTTAAAAAATCTAATAAAATCAAAAAAGTCTTTGGTGTTACACTTATTGCTATCTTTTTCCGCTTTCTCCAACTGCTCTTTGATAAATTTTCTCTTTGCTGCTCGTAATACTTTATTAACTTCTCTGTTAGTCTTTTCATAGTTTTCCTTTGTAATTATGGTTTCCTTATTGAGCAGAGCATTTTTTGCTTTAATTCTTTCACTTATTAGTCTCTGACAATCTTCATTAAACCAGGGTTTCTTGTTTTTTGTATTCTTTCTAAATCCTACAACTGTTTCTGTGGATTCCTTCACAGCCGTTTTGATGTCTTGCCAGATTCTCTCTACTGAGTCGTCCGGTTCTAGTTGTTCTAGAAGTCGGAACTTGTTGGATATTTCCAGCATAAAATCTTTTCTTATGTTGGGATCCTTTAACTTACTTATATTAATTTTTGGCTCTATGGAGTGTTTTTCCCTCTTAACCAATTGAAGCTTTTGTCTAAACTTGGTAATGACCAGATAGTGATCTGTGCCACCCTCGGCTCCTCTCCTACTTCTTACATCTATTAAGCTGCTTTTATGCCTACTTTCAATTAAAACATGATCAATTTGATTTTTGGTTACACCATTAGGAGATACCCATGTTGCTTTATAAATATTTTTGCGAGGGAAGTGAGTGGACATGATATTTAAATTCTTCGAGCATGCAAAACTTATTAATCTTTGTCCATTATCATTAGATACATCATGTAAACTATTGCCTCCTGTGTACTGTTTCCACACTTCTTCATTCCCAACTTTCGCATTTGCATCTCCTAATAATAATTTTAAATCATAATTAGGTAAATTTGCCATCACTTGATCTAATGAATCATAAAATGAGTCCTTGGCATCATCATCAGCTTCCTCTGTTGGTGCATAAAAGGATATTATTGAGACATTCCTAAATTTTCCTTTCAGTCTTACGTAGCATATCCTTTCGCTGATTGGATTAAATGTTATTATAGCCCCCATCAGTTTCTTTGCTATAGCAATGCCTACACCTGCTTGGTAACTTCCATTATCACAGCCACTGTAATATAGTGTATATACATTAGAGTTAATTATGCCATTAAAAGGCCATCTTGTCTCTTGGAGAGCGGCAACATCCAATTTATACTTTTCAAGTTCTTTGGTAACTATATCCACTTTTCCTGGCACAGCCAGGGTCCTAACATTCCAAGATCCGATTCTCAAGTCCATTGAACAAAGCTTAGGTCTGTTTCCATTTGGTCCAACCAATTCCGAGGCTAACTGTTGGTGTTTCTGAACAAAAGGATTTTTACAGGGTAAGGTTGTTAGCCTTACGCCAAACCCCCAACCTGGAGGACCAGGGTATCCCTTCTAGTCTGGCTCCTACCTCACGAGGTTTTATAAGTTATCACCTCATGCATAGGTTTTATAAGTTATCAATAAAAAATGTTTGTGTTTTATTTTACCCTTAATCATACGTCATCAGTTTGGTACGTGTAATTATGAACTGAACAATACGCCTAAGAATAGGTAGTACACGACGACAGTCAAATGAACTAGTCGACGTAGTGAACGAGTTCGTTCATTATGATTTGAACTAGTTCAGTTCAAAGTGATCAACAGAGCTGGGAAGGTAGCGATCACTGTAAATAGTGTAATGCGATCACACATGTTGGTTGTCAAGTCTACTAGTCACTTGTAACCTAACCTAAAATAGCGTGAAAAAACAGAAGTGCTGGTTAGTGTCTTTATGACCCAAGAAAGGGGACGAGAGATCCGGTTCAAGATGCTCAAAAAACCTGTTACCAATACAAATCTAATAGTCTGTGCACCGTGGAAATTATGCATATTTTCGTTCATATCAATAATACCATTCAATCAAAAGGGTCCCAAGAACGGGTCACTTTACATCCCAAGAATCGAACTTCCTATCTTTTCTAGGTGAAAGTTTATCTCGGTTGTAGTATACGTACATGCAAGGAACCGTTCAGCTCCTTTTCGGAAATGAAATTATCGTTTTCTTGCGAGTCGATTGAGGTCTATTTTGTTTTTTTAATCTGAGCAGGGAATCGTCCAATGATTTGACGTAAGAAAATACTGTATCATATCATATAAAATATGGTAATGACGTTCTAGCAGCATGTGACACAACATTATTGATTTATTTTCCGTAAAATAAAATATATATATATATCCGTGGCCAACGTCAATTAATTATTATTCCGAAAACGCCTTAGAGCGCCAAAACTGTGTGTAATATTGCACATACGATATTTTTTCCTGTCAAATTGTTGAACGATTTTCTGACTAGGTTAGACAATAACACAGTTGGAGTGTAAAAGGTGGTAAAGTACTTTAATTTTGATTTGTAAATTCACTGAACGGTCCCCTGTTCATATTGACGTGTATGTCGATGTAAACTGTAAAACAATCACGAATTAACCCAAATGAGGGAAAAACATGTTGGAAGACCTTTTCTAAACAAAATACGACGAATTTAGAGATTCGGAAAATCATTTTTATTGAACGGAAGCCTTATCAAACGTCTCGTTTTTTATTCATAAGTTTATAGTTTAGCTGCCCAAAATCTTCACTGTATCACTAGTTGGCACTTAGCTGATATTTCAGACTGCATCTCGTCGCCAATATCGGGTAGACCTATTATATTAGCCGACTACGTCTATGGTTTTCATTCGATTACACCAGGTTTTAATGAATTTCTCGTTATGACATAATTATTTATCTGTTGTTCAGTGTAGCCTCATGTATCGAAGTAGTTTCAAGTTGCACATGTTTCATTACCGATCATAATTTAAAAACTAATTCATCCTAAGCAACTTTAAAATTTATTTTTAGTAAACCTGCTTAGTTATTATTATCAACTGATTGAACCACAGTCTTTGTCATCCAGATATTCATATTTGATTATATAATTCAGAGCTTATTTCTGGTTAGTTGTAACCTTGTTATTACTGAATTAAATACCCACAGAATACAGATCCACTCTTCTTGGCGTGTACACAATCAATTTTTTTTGAGAGGAGGTAATTCTGAAAGCAAATGACAGTATTTGGCGATGACACCTGAATTTTAGCATCAGTTTGGTTAGATGCAGCTTTTGCCAACAAACTTTGCTACGTTTTCGCGGTACACTTTGAACTGAACCACCAGATAAACATATCGGCCGGCTGTGAAACAGTATAATTGGCTTGCATAGAAAATCTTATCTTTGATATGAGTGAACAGATTAAATCTTTATAATCCACGTTGTTTCAATTAATAATATACTTTCTTAATTTCTTACATCATATTAGTTCTAAAAAAAGGGAAAAGGTTAAACAAAACAATGCCACATAAAAATGTAGGAAGGCAAGAAGTAACAAGTTTTATTTATCAAATGTTACAGTTACAAACAACAAATCAAAATTACTGTGTTCAGTTTAGATGTATATATTTACGAAGGCTTAGGAAGGTGTCTGCCTTTTACAGTTGTCTTGGGTGAATAGGAAATCCTTCTGTAAATACTCGCTTGAAAAATACTCGATACTCGAAAAAAAATGCCAACTACTTGACTCGACTTGAACTCAAAAATCACTACTCGCACACCCCTAATAAATATAAAACAGCTGTTTATTGAAATAAAAGGATTTTATTAATGTTCAAAATGGCTGTCTTTAAAATTTTACAATAACAATTAATATATATGAATTTAGTTTTAAGTTACAGGTTTTTATATATGTGTACCTTCGGCTTGTCCAAATTAGGCTATGAGATAATTTATTCTAAATTTGTAGATATAAAATCTCTGGGTAGGTTATTGTGCTGGCTTGACTTGAATGATGGTTCAAGTAGGCTAAATGATTTTGGATGAAAATAAAATGGATAAAATTGGATATTTAATTTAGAAAACAATAAAATTTGTAGAACTATTTAAATTATTGAAGATAAAAAAAGAAAGATAGATATAATGTGAGTTGGAAGTTAAGTTTTTAATGATATGTAGCTAGGTCTGGGATGATGAATTGTACTATGACCATATCTCACCAAATTTATAAATAAATCTTCTTTCTTGATATAAATATTAATGATGTTTACGTTATAATTGACACTTTTAATGTTTTTATACTTACACTTTGTTCAATTCACTGAAAAATTTAATTTAATCAAATTTGTATACTATTGAACACAACGTATGTGAAGTTGAATGAAATGAAATTAATTATATATTATAAATATCCTGTCAGAAATGGAGTAATGGAATGAAATGACATTACAAAGTTTCGATAAGAAATTGATGATTAATTTTATTACATAGATTAATGAATATTAAGGATAGCCCATGGACAAAATCGTAAATCAGATGATATTATATTAACGTAAAGAAGTAATAATAGAGAAATCAATAACGTAGGGTCTAATATGGTGAAAGCATTAAAATCAAGATGCAAATGGGCTTGAAACATAAGCACAAATATTAAAATTATGAAATAAGCATACTTGTCATCATGATAAAATAAAATTAACAAAAAATGTAAGGACATTATTAGAACAGGATCATAAACATTATTTAAGGATAGTAACAAGATGTGATTAAAACAATTTTTAAAGACAAATACTATACAAATAACTATGAAATACATTGTCTCATTATGTAACAAATTAGTTCTACAGTTCACTAGTAATCAGGGGTAGGATTGCAACACTTAACTTGTGGGACTGCTTAGGTGGGGGAGATAGGACAGGAGTTTACATAAGTTCAATTGCAAATTGTTCATAAGGGATTTATGTTTTTCACTTTAAAGGACATAGTTTATGGAGTTTGATCACACTATACTGAGTTTAGGAAATAGGTGTTATATGGAGGTTATTGTCCTTTAGTCAATACATAACATAAAGATAATAATGAATGCACTAAAATAAAAGATTATATACACAAGTAGGAGTCTTTGGTCCATGTCTAATACATTTGGGGTTAAGAGAAGGGTTTGAATCTATATATAAATTAATCAAAGGAATATGGTGAGTGTAAATTATGATATTGAGCACAAATACTGATGATGACTTTATAAATCTTCATAAAACTAATAAATCTTCATTGGTGATATAATTTCGAGGCTGATACATGGTATGAAACTGTTTACTTCCATCGAGGGTGCACATATGATAAGTGGTCTTTCCAATAATGTTACTGATTTTGAATGGGCCTTCGTATATTTCAAATAATTTTGCGGTTTCTCCGAACACTGCATTAGATAATAGCTGGGTTTTAACAAGGACTAAGTCATCTAGGTGCAAAGTAAATGCTTTCGGTTTGCATTGATCTATTCAGCTCTTTTTTGTTGTTTAGATCGAATTCTTTGAGTTTTTAACAGTAGTTTTCTTTGAAGGGAAACATTAGTAATGAAAGGATTGACCACGTACTTTTCCCAGAAACGGATATCACATTGGTTAAATTGGAGTTCTTTTGTGTATATTCTGTAGTTTCATGGTGGATTTCATTTAGGCAACTATTTATAACAGGTATACATCGAGACCAATTTTGTTGTTGATGTGCACAATAAGTTCTTAAACATCTTTTCATTTCTTTAATGGGTTTTTCCGCCATATTAAATTTGGGATAGACAGGGCTAAAATAGGGGTTATTTGAAATTCTTCCAGTTTTTCAATCCACACTTTGCTTTTAAATTGAGTAGCATTGTCACTTTGAACTTTTTTAGGGAAACCACAATTAATAAAGTGTATACCGAATAATTTGTTTATTATGGTTCTTGTGTTTGCATTTCTCATAGGGTAGAGTTTTATGAATTTCGTAAATAAATAAAGGACTATTAGGATGTATTTCACATTCCCTGTACTGACAGGTAGTAGACCAAAAATATTGACTGTAAGATGTTCATTTTTGTTGGTACAAGATATGCCACTAGCAATGCCGTAGGGTGGATGGGGGATTTGATTTACCATCGTTGGCATGAATCACATGTTGAGAGTGTCTGTCTAATGAGGTGTCCCATATTTTTGAAAGTAAAGCTCTCTCTTAATACAGTCAAACATTTCTTAGCGCCACATTGAAGGTATAAATGATGACATTTCCATATTAATCGCTGTATAATGCATTCTGGGACAGCAACTATTCATGTGTACTGGTATTTCTTGTATAATATGTTTTCATGTAAATGATACTTCTGTGTGATATTTTCAAACTGGGGAGATGTAAGTCCAATGGATAATATTTTATAAGGAGATTGAAGGTGTGGATCTTTAGATTGTAGTTTAGGGAGGTTCTTTAATTCATTTTAAATTGTTGATTTTGTAATCGCTTGATATAAGATACAATGAACTCTTGTGGGACATTTTCAGAAGAGTTGCTTTGTTAGTATAGGTAGCGACTTAATGCGTCAGCAGTTAAGTTTTTAGTACCTTTACAGTGTTTAATTTCAAAATTGTATTATTGAATAGCTAAATTGAACAATTGGATATTTAACCCTAGATCGTGAGGAACGATATTATTAACACGATATATGAAGTTGAATAGAATGA